>CAHIKZ030005417.1:1202500-1281436 GCA_903632075.3 Acanthosepion pharaonis
TGCGTAAGTAGTAATGGTACAGTATTAGTATTTGAATAAATGAATAGGTATTAAACTTTTTTCAAATAATTCTTTTCACTATTCTTCGATTTATTTTAAATACTTTATTTTAATATTCATTTTTTAAAAAGTATTTTTATTTTTTAATGTAACTTTTTAAAATTTTTCTTATTGGAATAAATGAATATCAACCTTTTTGTTTCATATAGCTGTATTCAACATTCTTTGTTTAAATCAAAATTTTTACTAAATTATATTGAATTATAAATTAATTGCACATTCGACCAAACATTAAAGAAATTGCGAAAAAAACACCAGGCACAGGTTTCACACTAAATAAGCTGCACAAACAGTTGAATAGAAACATTGAAATAAAATAAGTTCATATTTATGTGTGTATTTTTTTTAAAAATATATGGTTTTATTTCACAATATTTAAATGTATAAACTTTAAAAATTTTACTTTTCATTTACTCTTAGTTGTGCTGTTGCTTAAAAAGGTTGGGAAACACTGATATTATGTTTTATTTTATATAAATTATCAGTAAAACATGCATTCTATAATTTGAATTTCATCATATTGAATGGTAATAATGTTAAAAATAAACAACTAAATACACTAAATACTGATGAGGGTTAGGGGTGACTCTGGGTGATACAAATCTCCATAAACATCATAAAATTTTGCTTTTGTACTGCAGAAGCAGTTCGTCCTCCGATGGTGTCCAGTTTCATCAAGCAGAACGTGTGGTTAGCATACCCAACTCAGACCTTGTGGTTGTTGTTTCCATAGCAGTGGTCAGCATACCACAAAATGTGCTTGTCAAAGCATTGAGGTAAGAATACGGTGTATATTTTACATACAGGAAACATTTGGCATTCATTGGCTGAACAGTGAGCATTACTGCAGATTGAAATTTGTAAAATCTTTCTCTTGAAATAGTTTTTCAGGAAATATATACTAGAGTTCACTAACTTTGATCACTCTACTATTATTTATTTGAGGTTGTATAGATTGGTTTGGTTGTTTTAGTTTAGCGGCATATCATATATATACCATATAGGTATATGGTTATATATTTTGTATGCAGTTAGGTTGTGTAGAAAGTCGTCTTGATTATGTCATTATTTTCCCTTCTAATTATATGCTGCCTATTTCTGTTGTTATTGCTGTTGGAAGTCTTCAAGTGATGATGTGGCTTATAGCCATATCATGTTGATCTTTTACGATCATCAAAGTTAGGCAATGCTGATATTGGTTAATATCTATATGGGTGACTGCTTGGGAATACCATGAACTGTGAGCTTGGATGTGTGTGGCTGTGTAATGGACAACAGCTCAGAATTGGAAGCAGCAGCTTCCCCTGATCACTACAATCCTAACCTGCACACGTCTAGTGTTAACTTCCTCTTATATCCAGATAAAATGAGCTTCTTACACTGTAAATCTACTTTGAGTGGCTCCTGAGCCTTGTGCAAGGTGAATATCATTGTTAAAAAAAACAAAAGAAAAAAATGATGTCTGACTCCCATTACAGTCTTTTTTTTTTCTTACCTGTTTTAACCTTTTCTATTTGTTTTTTGTTATTTTAAACTCTCTTATAATGTTCCTAGTTCTAATGAAGATGTGTATATAATTATCCATATGAATTTCTTTTTTCTGTATTTTTTTTTTTTTTTATTTTGCTTCAGCACTCTAAAGCTGCATGTAGTAACAGTGGTGCATTATTCACAGCCACTGGAGCAGCAGTATGCACAGAAGTTGAAGCAAGATCTTGCACCTAAGGTGCTTGCTGTGAGTATTTACTTTTGAGCTTTCATTATTAATTATCAAGGTTGCTTAATATTGATATCATGAACCTCTCTTTTCTCTCTCTCTCTCTCTCTTTATCTCTTTGTATGTGTGTGTGTGTGTGAATGGTACTGATGTAAACCTTTCATGTGGCATTGTTGCTTAAACACTGGAGGATAGTGACCTGCCCCAGTTTTTGTTGTAGAAAAAAGAGAAAAAAATACCAACAGCTATCTCATAACGATTTACTAAGCATAGCTTAAATGTGACACAAGGCTGCAAGTATGGGGACTCCCAGTGTGGATTGAACTCACTTATCAGTGGTAATTGATTTAGCAAGACCAGATAGCTTACCATGATACAACAAAACTACAACATAAAACACATCGCCTCAAGTAATTATGTCCACACAAACATGTATATGCACAAAAGCTGAGTTCTAATGTAAAAGCCCTGCTGCTGGCAGCTATGTCCTGTCACCCCAGTGGTTCTGGCCGCTAAAAGAAAACCACCTGGTCCTCCTCTGGTGAGCTGAAGGAACCACCACTATTCGCCACGTTGTGAGTTTTTGATCTGAACAGCAGTGTTCCAATCCTTCAGAATGGTCCGGTGGTAAAGGATGAAATGGCTGGGTTCTACACTGAAAGGAATTGCTATTTGTGCAAAAAAAAAAGTTCTTGTCATAACTGCAAGGACATAAAAAATAAGCAGCACTTTCGGTTCCTGTATAAAGAGCCTTTCAAGACTACTGCTTTTATGTCACTACCAAAGAAATTGCATGAATACAAAGTGTCTTAACGAGATTCCCTTGTTTGGGTTGGAAAGTCACAGAGAGAGAAAGACGATTATTATACTGATAGGAATTCAGCTGATCTAAGGGAGGTAATTCGTGGGTTTTCATCTGCACCCTACGATATAGCAGTCTGCTTTCTCACAGCTTTGTTGACGAAGTTATCTAGATTCGTACGGGTTCTATTTCTGTCTCTTGGTTCGGATCAGTCTTCTTGATGCAGGACAACCAACTGACCAGACCAGCAAATTCCACCAAGCCGTTTTCCGCCGCTTCTCTCCGTTCTCTGTCCGCGTTCTGTTTAACTCGATCGTGCAGGTGGCTTATATAGAGTGGGGCGGAGCTAAACAATTTTTAGGCATCGCCCATGAATTTTAATATGCAAATCGCCTTGACTACCATGTGTTTCCGCCTAATTTCCGAATCTCTGCGGGCAACCAGTTCTCACATGGTACTAAAAATGAATTTGGATTCCCTGCTGGTTTTTCTGCAGACATCATCTACTTAAGATTTGCGAAAAGCACTTATCTCGTCTAAGAACTTTGGCTGGATTTCGTCCTGCAGACCACCCAAAAATCCAATTCACCATTTATCACAAGCTTTACTTAATGAACCCGTCCATTAATCACTCTGAAATTAATTCACCTAATTAACTAATAACTCACACCCAGAAACAATTAAAAAAAAAAAAAAAAAACTTATTTCTGGAATTACTCTGGAATCCCTTCTACCCAACTAATTAGTACCTGGTGGGGTGGGGGAGGGTTTCTCTCTCTCTCTCTTTCTCTGTCACAGAGTAAACAAAATACTATGAAGGTATAAAATACATTTTTATAGTGAAAAATACCAGCAATACATTTTTATATAAATTACTAACAATACGCACATACTAACAAATTGTAGCGATTTCACCCAAATCCATTTAAAATGCTACCCAACAACCAACATGAAAGAACTCTTTCATGACATTAATCCATATAATATCCTACAATTTCTTAAAGAAATCGAACTGCATTCCAAAATATAACTTCAACAAAACTACAGCATAAAAAACATATATTACTGCCTCTAGTAATTATGTCCACACAAACATGTATATGTACAAAAGCTGAGTATCATCTACCATGTATTCTATTGTGAAAGTAGAATGACATATCATAATTTTATTTCAAAGTTCCCAAGAAAATTAAATTTCAGCATTAAATGACCCATAAGGAGTTGATATGCTGTTAAATAAACAAATGAATCAATCATTACACTTTCACCTTTGTACTTTTTAGGCAGAAATTATGGATAAATTGACTTTTCTTTTACCAAGTGAGCATTTTCTTTTATATTGAAGGATGCTGTCAATATTCTAAATATATAGAATAGTTTTTTTCTTTTGTGGGGGGGGGTAGTGGGGTAGCAAGCCATGCAGAGCCTACTCTGTGTCTCGTGTAACATTGAACAATAAGTCCATTGTTTTTAGTTGTTCTGTTATATTCATGTCCATCATATGTTTGGATGTTGGCACTTCTGCTTGGTTGGTAAGATTTCAATTTTGATTCATTCTCTAGTTGTGCCTGTTCTCTAGTGAAGGTTGATGATTTTAAAAGTATATGTTCACTGTGGTTTTGCTGTTCTATTTTTAGATGATTTTAAAGTAGAGAAAAGTTTCCCTTGAAAAAGGAAGAAAAACAAGCAAAGTAACAAGTAACTTGATACCAAAATTTAGTTGAACTATTTACCATGAAGATAATACAAATAAAGTTGTGATAAGTTGGACAGTGAAATGGAAGTAAGAGAAGAGTTGGGGTTCGGTTATTCAAGTACCATGTCATTGGATCCAGGTTTCTGACAATTAGTTTGAGAAGCATTCTGATAGTTTCTGAAAATTGGTGTGTCCACCAGATTAACCTGGTATGAGCTCAAAATAGCATTTCTGGGGGTGTGGTTAAGTGGTCTATTCACATGCAAGATACATAGGCTCACCTATCGTTTGGACCAAATTCCTTCCATGTCTGTTGAACAGGAGTAAACATCCATACCTTGTTTCCTGCTTTTTTTTTTTTTTTTTTTTAAGTGTTTCACCCCAAGCAAGGTGGGAAGGGGTTACAGAAGATTTGGAGCAAGATCAGATAGGAGTGATAGAGGAAAGGATGAGGAGAGAAGGATAGTGGATAGATCAAGACAACTGGAGATGTCGATTGACATTACATTTGAATAGTTGGAGATTATAGCTCTCAGGGAAACTGGAATAGGGAAGGGAGTTCCACAGGCGAGAGGTGCGAGACATGAAGCTATTGGAGTAGAAGAGATGGCTACATTTAGTAGTTTCGACAGTGAAAGGGTGAGAGCTGGATGCCAGCCTCGTAGGGCACTTGAACTCATGAAGTCTGGGAACCAGCGAATGCAGCTCCTTGGAGCAATTGCCATGAAAGTATTTGTAAAAAAAGACAGAGGTGACAGTGCGTCTGTAAGAGAGTGACTGTAGACAAGATGCCAAATCAGGGCCAATTATATTGCATATTACCAGTTCTCTTTCTTCTATCAGGGCCACAGTGATTTAACTGTCTTAACTTTTTGGTGATTGGTGACTTTCCATTGTGAGTTTGCTGGCTCCTGCTTCCAGCTGGTCATTAAGAGCCTGAACTCTTTGGTTGCACTTATAGAGGTTGCTCTGATCAACACTTGAACAATATCTGGGTATTTGTAGTGCCATGTCGTGCATGGGTAGGTGTTGCTGCATGTATTTCCAGTGGTCAACTCCAAGGCCACACTATGTTCTGCTCTTAGCCCCGCTCTGGCTGGTTTTTATTACTATTGATAATAGTGACAATTACAATGGTCTTTTCTCTCTCTCCTCAAAACAAATCTCATGGAAACACAACAAAAAGAAATACAACTAAACTAGTAAATGAAAAAGCCACCTACCTCTCCACCCCTCAGCCTTTCTTTCAAGAATATTTGTGGTATCCATTCTAACTTCTGCAGTGTAGAATCTTTCCTCTTGGAACAATCACCAGATATCTTTGCCCACCATGAAAGTAACTTAAATTCTTCCATTGCTACCAATAAATTCTTGGTTCCAGGGTATCTTAACCTTTGCTGAAAAGATTCCAGCATTCACATGCATGGTGTTGGTGTTTACATCTGGGATAATCTTTCATTGGCCAGGGAAGTGTCTCTTGAGGCCATGGACTACTCCTTGTGCTTCCGTCTTTTGTTACTAAACTCTGTTACCTGTGTCTTTTGACTTTATCGCTCGAGGTCAAAATGGCAGCCGATATCTAAAACGACCTCATATCTGTCGCTAACTGGGGCAAAAGATGGCTTGTTAATTTTAATGCCTCCAAAACTAAACTTCTCTTCATTAATCATCTGAGAGACCCCCTGCTACCTTCCATCAGCATGGCCGATGCTAATCTCCAGGAAAGTGAGTTATTGAGCCTTCTCAGGCTCACGTTCTCTTCTGATATGAAATGGAAAGACTATATTGAATCCATTTTTAGGTCAGCTGCTAAGAAAGTTGGTTCACTGTGTCATGCAAGACAATTTTTCTCTCCAGAATCTATCTTACATATCTATAAGTCTACCATTCATCCATGCTTAGAATATTGATGCCACATATGGTCCAGTGCTTCTGCTAGTTAGTGTGAGATCCTTGATAAGATCCAAAGAAAATCAGCAATATTATTGGTCCTGATCTGGCAGCTCAGCTCTAGTCACTTTCCCACTGCCATTAGGTTGTCTCTGTCTTTTTTATAAATACTTTCATGGTAATTGTTTGGATGAGCTCTTTGCTATGGTACCTAAAGTTTTTGAATGTAAGTGTAGTACTAGACTGGCGCTGAGATCTCATCAATGTACAGTTGAGCTGACTAGATGTACCTGTAAGTTCTATGCTAATAGTTTCTTATCTCACACTTCTCGCTTGTGGAACTCCCTTTTGGCTCGATGCTTTCTAGCAAACTTTAATCTGCAAGAATTTAAATGCAATATCAATCACTATCTACTGTCCTCCTGATAATTCTCTTCTCTTTCTGCTCATCATTATTGTTTCTGTTCCTAATTCTTCTGCACCCTGTAACCCCTTGTGCCTTAGAGGCTTTACTGCCTTGAATAGGTGATACCGATTTAAAAAAGAAAAATAGCAGTGGGGATATGAACAGTTATAGAGACACTCTTTCAGTATCCATACAGAGGTCTTTCAATCACCTGTAGAATCATGTCACATTGAGTTGCTGCACTTTGTCAGGCGAGAGGGAATGACACATGATACGAGGCATCTGTCTCATTAATTACGGCATGTCATTATCAGATTATGAAAGAACTACCAGTTTCAGATCTGGAAACTAGAGTCAATAATTTGGTTGGACAATATTCTTTCCTGCCTTCATTAATAAACATGATTCTGCTTTTCATTTCTATCCTCTTTTTCTCTCTGATGTTTATTTCTCATCATTTCTTTCAATTTGTATAAGAGTCATTTCTATTGTTAATGTTCGGAGGATGCTGTGAATAAACATCGAATTACCAAAATCCTCCACATTTTATTTGCTGATCAAATATTTTTTTATCTACAGAATCCTGTTATTTTGAAGTTCTTCTTCATTTAATGCTTTTGAGATTTTCCTTTTAGGAAATGCAAGAAGTTCTGCTGATTGATGAGAAGCAATTACGACAAGAACACACTAAAGTGTGGAGCAAGGTAAGAACCATTTTCAGAATATGTTTATCTGTGGCTACCTGCCTACCTACAGTGTATCTAATACTTCTTACACTACCTAAAGAGAAATTCACTTTACTATCACATGGATGATTGAATACTTTTTTTTTAATTAGAGAATCATAAAATAGAAAAACAAAAGTAAGAGTTGATCAGATTACATAAAAACAGGATATATATATATATTTGTGTCTGAGTATTTAAATTCAGATATAACTTAAAGTATATCCGTAAAAAGACATTTTTTAAATTCAAAATATTTTCCCTTTGTGTGTGTGTGTGTGTGTGCATTTATATATATATATATATATATATATATATATATATGTGTGTGTGTGTGTGTGTGTAAATAAATAATACCAAATCTGTAGGTGGTTGGGATTATTCCAATAATGTTTTTTAATATAAAAATATTAAAAATGTTAACTCCATGATGAGAGCTCAATGTATAAATTTATATACAGAGCAATATAAATAAATAATAAGGAAAAGACTTAATTAGTCATCATATAATCAGTGGTTATAAATTTATTTCAACAAGTGTATGTATATATATATATATATATATATATATATATATATATATATATATATATATATAAATCTGCCTCATCAGACTGACTACATTTTATTAAATGATATAAATTCAGCCATACAATTTGATAAAAATTGGACATTTAAAAAAAAAAAAAAAAATATGAAGTAACGATTTTAACTTGACCTTTAAAAATATTTTTTGAGGGGCTTACATTATTGAAGAGAAAGAAGTGGGAAAAGGAAAAAAATGCGTGATCATTGTCATTAATTATTATCTATTCTTATTTGCTATTGATTTAACCTAACATAATTAAATTGATACTGAATAGTTGTGATCCTTAATGCATTAATCCTGCATGGACTTTGAATTTATTAGGATTATTTTGGTAGGAATGTGTGTATGTATGTATGTTTTCTACATCTGTTTTATATGGGTGTTTTTCTAGGTGCATGTATTTGTGTGCATGTGTATTAAAAAAATATTAGTTTTTGTCTATATGTATGTTTATATGTGGGTGTTTATATTTATGTGGCTGTAATTTTTTGTTTTTGTTATGTATTTATGTGGTTGTCTATGTGTGTGTATGTATACATATCCTTTCTTTTTTTTTTTTATTTAGTTTGTTTATAACCTGATATCTGTCTTTCAACTACTTATACATTTTTCATATGTTATTTTGGGATTTTTACCTTTATTTGATCAAAAAAACCCTTTTATCTATATGTTTGTTCTTGTATGTAATTTTTGATGGGTATATTGTCATTTTATGTTTATATGTGTGCTTAAATCTTGCTGGGTTTGCTTATTTGTATTTACTGGTAATATTTATGAACATGTCTTGTGTGTTTGTCTTATGCAATCAGAAGATTTTCAACTGTATGTGCCCTGATATCTTCAAGATTTTAGAAATGATAAATCATAACAAAAGCCTCAGCAAATTCAATGTCTTTAGCCATTAATATATTTAGTTATATTTAATTTAATTAATATATTTAATTAGTAAGTAATAGTAATATTTCCAAGTGTGCCTGTCTATATATTTAATGATTGTTTTAAATATTAAAGATCAGATTTAAATATATTTTTCAAAATAAAGTTTAGCAAAGAAAATATTCTCCAAAATTAAATTTTGTCCACGCGAAACTTTTCTCTGTTGTCTTTCAAATCCATTCATTTCATGAAAATAACTGAATTATTTTCCTTTTTTTATTGGCAGCTGCATTTACATTATTCTCAAAATCTTGCACATTAAAAACAACTAAAAAAGTGATACTTTTCTGCTTAGAATTTACATTTTTAGTGGCCATAAAACTATTTGCATTCATGCATGCTGTCAATTGCATATATATGTAAATTTAGATTGTAAAATGCATCATGAATTTCATGTTTTCTAAAATAATACAATTTTTTTATTTTTCTAGTTGTGGTCAAGTGGTTTCAGTATTAGCCATTCGAAAGCAGCCCATGCGTTGAACGGACACAAAATCAACACCACTACATATTATGTACTGAGCAATGTCATGTCTCCAATGCATGATTTAAGCTCTACAGAATTAGTCAGAAATGACATCATGGGAATTCTTCATCATCCAGATCAATGCTACAGTGGCCATTCCACTCTGTGAGTATCTGAACCTCAAACCAAACCGCTCAAAGCAGATTTTCTCAAAGATTTTTCAAGAATACACCATCCCAAACTCTGGTTCTATAAAGGCAAATTTAGGAGATAGTTTCTTAGGTTGATTTGTTCATATCAAATTTTGCATTTTTCTTGCTTGAAACAATTTCTTCTGGTCACATCTCCAGCCATCATCTGTTCATAAAATAAAACAGCAGCATGAAAAGCATTCTCATCCAGTTCCTCATAAATGTATTGAGTTTGTGTTGTGTTTACACACACACACACACACACACGTATATATATATATATATATATATATATATATATATATATATATATATATATATATATAAAGGTATGCCTTTGCTTAGAGGAGTGGTTCCCAAAATTCTTTTCTCTGGGCTACATTTTTGTAATGAAAATTTGATTGTGCCTCACCAAATTTTATTTGATAAAAAGTGCATTTAAAAATAAAAAACAGAAAATGTTAAAGGGAGATAATCACAGATTTCGAAGTCAGAACATTATCATTTGATAACTCTCACCTCCAATTTGCATATCCTCGTTACTACTAAATTCTTAATACTTGATATAATGCAACAATATTACAATGATAAAATTGGTCAATAGTTATTCATAACTATTTATACTTGGATTCATGCATGCATGCAATTACAAGTAATCCATAATAATCTTTTAAATTTTGAAATCATATTTATTTTTGGCATATGAATTTTTCAAAACTATTTCCATATCTTTGCGCCTCACCTACTCTCCTCTTCTGCCACACCTATGAGGCACACTGTAGTGTTTGGGAATCACTGCCTTAGAGGGTATTGACAAAGCAAGAAATTCTTTAAATAGTTCAGGCCCTAGTATAAAGTCCTGGAAAATTTCAGAGCAAATTTTTTTATTGTACAATCTGAAATGACTCTAGGAGTTTAACAAAGTTGGTATAAGCCACCAAGTTGTTAACTTGCACTTAAAAACAAAATGGTTTCAAATTGAGCACCCTGAAATCTGGTCATTAGGGGGAAAATTTAAAATTTATGTTGTGCGCTGTTGGAATGCATGCCATTGCCGCTCACTATTTTCTGGCTTGCACTGCTGTTTGGGCAGGCTATGTTTGTTACTTCACTGTCAGCAGCATTGGTTCCCTTGGACCAATATCCCAAAGTCACACTACCTCAATTCCTCACTGAAAATCAAAAATCATTTCATCATCATGTGGGAGGTTTGTTCGTCATAATAAATAGCATAACACATGGGGTCTGTATTGACAAATCTTTGTTTCCAGTAGGCAAAAGTTGCTAACTACTTGTCAGCAAGATGAGTGAGATGGTAAGGTGAGGGAGAGAACCTTCCTACTACAGTATATTATTTTATTATATATATATATATTTTTTTTTTTTTTTTTTTTTTTTAAGACCATCCATTTGTTACCAAGGCAAAAAAAACTCTCTCTGAAAAAATTGGAGGAGAAAATTTTATTGCCTGAAAATCTTGTCTTCTTGCTCATTCAAAGCCCAATGAAAAGACTTTGCAACATTGTTGATTTCCAACAAGCTGTGTGACGAATCCTGGGATTCTCCTCACGCACAAAACAAGATTTGTTTAATGAAAACAACTGCAAAATCATTGCCAAAGAGGAGAGACACAGACCTCACCCAACCATTATATTTAGGAAGGAAAACTGCTTTCTGTTATATTACACTCTTCAATGTGATCTCAACTCCTTGCATGATAAATAAGGGACAAACCTTCCTAGAATGGCCAAACTTTGTGTTAGTTCCTAACAGCCATGCAAATCTTGACCTTAAAACCACTTGGCTAATTTGATATTAAATATATTTTGCTAACCTTCTTTTATTGTATTGTTTTTGCCTCTTTGTAGATTCTCATCAACACTGTGGCTTGATGCTGAAGATGAAGATGCCATTGCTAGAATTGTGACTACTTGGATGATCACACTTGAGAAACAGGGATGTTCTCTCATGGTGAAATCTGGTAGGTAAAGAAAGACATCATAGGTTTTCTCTCTTCTGAAAACAATGCATTGTTAAAGGAGAAAAATTTAACAATTACTATGTGAGTTTTTTGTTTTTTTTTCTTTTTGTCCATCACCCTACTAAGGCATCAATTTGGATGGCATTCATTCATTAAATAAATTTTTGAAAGAAATTTTGTGGGTAGGAAGAAATAATTAAATGCCTGTGCCCACAGATCCATAGAAGAAATGCTGTTGAAGTTGGTTGAAAGCTTGCTCCAGGCACAAATCAATCACCAATCATGTTGGCAATCTCAGTAAAGGAAAATACACTTGGTTGAGAGTTGAAAAAGTGTAAAAGTTTTTCTTCTTTTTACATTTTTGGTTGGGTCATTGTCTAAAGTCAGAGTACTCATGCAAGTAGGTATAATTGAGGGTTGTCTTGAAAATTAGCAGTTCTTTCTTTAACTCTGGACTTAGCGCAATGTCTTCTATTGGTATTTCAGCTGGATTTTAAATCTGTATCTTGGGTCAGGGATCTGGGTGGACTTTCCTTTAACGATGATTTTTGGTAATTTCAAACTTCTATTTTTAACCATCTTATACTTGAAATAATCTTTTTTCTCTCTCTCTTCTTTTTTTTTTTTTTTTTTTCTTCTTAATGCTGTCATTTAATCTTAATGACACGTGAAATACTTAAGTGGCCCTTTGCTAACACAATTTCCAGCAGTCAGTGTGCTTATATCTGTTAACTAGCTTTTTGATTGACGCCTCTTAACAACAATCCACATTAGTTTTCAACTCCAAATTTTAGTTACATTAGCATTTATTTATTTTCCAGATGATACTAGCTTATTTTTTTTAACCTGTGTATATTTTATATACTAGTAAAATCTACACTACCTATCATATGATCAAATGATTGTTTTTTAACCTGACTTGTTAGCTCCTATAATTAACCAACTAATCAATCGGTGTTATTTTAAACTTCACATACAGCTATCCCAAGTTTCTGTTTCTTGTCATGACATTTCAACTGATATACTCATCGGCCATTCTCAGTACCTCCCCAAAATGTTCAACAAATAAGAAGGAAAAAAAAATTTTTTTCTTTTGAATATCTCAGTGATTGTGAGACACAATAACAAATCTAACTTGTATGTCTCCTTGGATAGAAATAACCAACCTTACTATGCCTGTGATGCTGGCTGTATAGACCCACTTGCATCATTGAGGTAAGAGCTCTTCCAATAAAACATGTCCTTGCATCAACACGACAAACACTTAGACCTCTGATTCTGATGAATGCCTTGAAGTAATTAAAAAAAAAAAAAAAAAAAATATTAGGTAACTTTTAAAATCTATCAGGTACAATACACACTTTCAGGAAAGATGAAAAATATATATTGGTCAGAATTAGAAAGATGAAGAGCCATAATCTGAAAAATCTATAGAATAACTTATTTAGTCTTAGAAACTCCAAAGAGGATCTTATTTTTATCAATGATTCATCTTTTATGGCCAAAACAGTGTCGAGAGAAAATGGAATTAATGTCTCTTTTTCAAAGTATGGCAGGGGAGATAATTGAACAAGAAAACTAAAAAAGAATGGAGTTATGTGCCCCTTGTAAAAATGTCAGCTACGGTTTTAAAAACTTGACAGTAAAATTTTTTGAACTTAAACGTTTTCCTTTTCAAATATTGCAGTAGGTTATTTAGATGTCTCACTATTAATAGAATTAGAAATTTAATAGAAATAGGCTGTCCATTTATCTCTCCTCTGGAGCATAGGGGCCACAGTTTCACAGTAGGTGTTACTGTTGTTTCTCACAGCAAGTACGTTTTTTGAGATGAAGTTACCAGCTTCATGCCTAACAGGTTTTGCATTCAAAGTTGTCCTTTTCCTAGATTAATTTCCAACCAATGATTTTAGAGATCTCAATTTGCTCTGCTATTTAACCCATAGCTCGGGAAGAGATGAATTCATACCTTTTCCAAGGCTATCTGTGCAAAGTGAATGCAATGAATTTGGACAGAATTTGTACTTGGCATGCTGATTCCACTTTCCATGCCAAAAGCTACTATACTACACACAAATCCTGAAATTACTTTCACTTGAAATAGACCTAAGGGAAATGTCTTGGTTTGCTGGTAATAGAATTTACAAGGGTTAAAGGTTTTAGTGACATCTGGTAAATTTACTAATATTTGGTAATTGTAGAAAATTTACTAAATATTAATAAAATTAATCCCAACCCTTGAAAATCACATTTTCAATAAACCAATGCATATATTTGTTACATCTGCTTCTGTTACACAAGCAGCTTATTACACTACTTTTTGTTTTTGGAAATAAATGTTTGATTTTTATTTTATCATTAAACATATTACTTGGTGGTTCAATAAAACATTTTTTTTAATATTTTTTATGTAAATGTCTTGTCCAGTTTTTATCTACTTATCAATCTTCTCATTTTTTGCTTCTGTTCTGTATTTGAAGTTTTGGTATTTTTCATTCTCACCCAATTCCACATTTCTCTTGTGCAGGTGCTGAAGGGGTTTTACAAGCGATGGTCCTCAGCATTGGAGGACTGCATTTTACCAACCACCATTTAGAATTTACTATGCAACCCAAAGATCTTCACAGAGATTATTTCTTCCGTCGCATCAATTATGGTAACAACACTCATCTGAATATCTCTGTGATTGTGGGACAAGATAACAAAGCTAATTTGTATGTCTCTTTGGATAGAAATGACCGACCTTACTATGCCTGTGATGCTGGCTGTATAGACCCACCTGTGTCATTAAGGTAATTACACTTTTACATATCAAATGATTAATAAATGAGATGAGTGAACCTTTGTTATAAAGTATGACAAGTCTGTTGAGGTTGGGGGGAACACCTAACCGATTGCACTCCCAGAAATTATGGGGGTAATAGGCAGAGAGGGAAAGAAGATGGGAGGTAACAAAAATAACACTACCTTGGAAATTGCAGCAACTTGAGAAACAAAAATGCCCATGGGGCCGACATCACAACACACTGATTCTTGCTGACTGCTGATTTTCCACCTGTTTTTATTTGCATGAGGCATCTTACAAAGACCCAGATCTTGACCAGTTACAGAGAGGCCTGTATTTAGACATGCCAAGCTGTTCTGCTGCTAATGGCAAAAACCCAGATGTAACTCGTGCTGAAAAACATATCTGCAGACAATTCCGAGACCTCTTTTGCATCTGTACTGACATGCATTCCCCACACTTTAATGTTTGAATGGCAGGCATCATTAATCATTGTTATTTTTTATTGGAGATCAATTGATAATTTGTTTCTTACTAATCATTTCATCACATTCATCCCAAGCATAGTGATAATGCTAATAAGATGTCGGGGGTTACTGAGTGGAAGAGAACAAGAAGACTTTAGTGAGGACAATAAAAGAACAGGATCCAAGAAAGCAAAGGATGGCGATTAACATTGCATTTGAATTTTTGAAGACTGCAGGTGACTGGGAAGAAAGAAACTGGAAAAGGCAAGAAGTGTGAGAAAAGAAACTATTAGAATAGAACTTAGAGTTACAACTAGCTATTTCAACAGTAAAACAATGAGACCTAGTTGCCAATCTAGTTGTACACTTAAATTGATGTGGTCAAGATACCAAAGAGGAGAGATGATTAGAACAATTGCTATAAAAATATTTATAGAAAAGATAGTGAGAAGTAACAGTGGTGTGAAAGTGGCTGATGTTGAAACGCCAAGTCAAGACCAATAATATTACAGATGCTTCTTTGGATTTTCATGAGATATGTAGCAGGAGCACCATGCCAAATATGGCAGGAATATTCAATGCCTGGATGAATGGTAGTTTTTTAAAATAATGTGCAAAATGGATTCTGTCGAAAAATTGTCTGGCTTAACATGGTGAATCAACTTTCCGAGCAGCAGACCTAGCAATTGATTTAATATAATCACTCCAAGTCATATCAATGGAAAATGTGAGACCAAAAAGGCAATGAATTGCTCTTTAGGAGGTTAGCATCAGCCATGCTGAGGGAAGGCAGAAATTAATCTCTGACCTTTTTTGAATGGTATGGGCATCATTCAATCATGATTTGAATCTAAATGAATAATTGTTGACTCTTGAATTCAATAAGTTACATTATTTCCTGCAAATAAATTTGGAAGAACAAACCAAAGACAGTGTTTTATCAGCATATATATTTTTTGAAGAAAAAAATGGTGAGAAATAGTGACAACTTGATACAAAGAATGTACAGCTCCATGACATGTTTCAAAGAGTATCATACTGTTCCAAAATGTAGGAACTTAACATTTGTTTTATTTTCCTTTTTTTATGAAGGGTATTTTCCTTTGTATTTTATCAGTCCAGTAATCTGATAGCTGCCCTACCCTTATTGCTTGGGAATTTATATAGGCTATGCTTTAGCTATGCTAATTTGGCAGTCATTTACATATTGCTGCACCTTTTTTCTTTATTTTCCTAATATGAAAGAGTTAAAATGTCATCTTTGCATTTATTTTTTTTATGTAATTAAAGTGAAAATATGCATAAAAACTACTTTTTTATTAAAAAAAAAAAAAATTTTCTTTCTCTCTCTTTCTTTTTCTTTCTCTCTCTTTCTTTTTCTTTCTCTCTCTTTCTTTTTCTTTCTCTCTCTTTCTTTTTCTTTCTCTCTCTTTCTTTTTCTTTTTTTCTTTCTTAAATACCCATTTGTCATGCCTATTTGTTCAAAATTTCCTACTGTTTAAAGGTTAAAGGAGATCTTTAAATTGTGTATGTTATTATTTATGTACAGGGCACATCAGGTAATTGAGAACAAATTATAAAGAAAAACAATGTTCAATAGAAAAAAAAATTATTTTCTTAAAATTTGTATACATGCTCAACTTAGATAAAAGGTTATTCAATAAAAAGCCTACTTGTCTTCAAGTTATGACTCAACTGGTGTTACTTTGAAAAAGTCATGAATGCAACCTTTCATGTGTTCTGTCCTATTGCCAGTCATCTTGACATATTAGTATTTTCTACAGTTATGGAGAAAGATTGCTTCTTTAGGATTCTTCAAATCCTAGGGGCAATAGCTCTGCTACTATGATGCAAATAGATTAGTTATAATTAAAAACACAATAATCTTTTAATTCCCAACTTTGCAATCTCTAGATCCTGTTTATTTACTGGTTTCATATTCTGAACATAATTTTTTAAACTTTAAAGAGAAGTAAAAATAAAATTATACAAAGTGTTTTTATAACTCTAAGAATATTAGGAAAGAAAAATTAAAAAATTATAGATGTTAGAAAATTATTAAAAAAAAAAATCAGTTAAAAATAATTTAAAAAAAAGGATTAAATTTTATTTTAATTATTTATGTGTTTATTTATTTTATTTTGTTTTTGTTCAGTAAACGTTGGGCTCAGTTCCCTGTGAAACTAACAGAGCCTATAACATCAATTTTGTACATCACTGCTGACAAACAACACATGGAGGAATTGAAACATGCAATTCATGTTAGAGAAATTGCTGAAGGTAAGCAGTCATTTCTTTCCCTGCAGGTTCACAACAGATAAGATGAAAATTTTAATTTGGCTCTAATTTTCAAGCAATTTTATCTAAAGTCATTAACTTTCCATTTCTGTACTTTTTATTGATTAAAGTTAAAAATTTGACAATGATACCAAAAATAAATTTCCTAATAAACTGATAAATCGAAATCTGGTAATCCCTCACATAAGTGGCATAAAATAATCTATCATTTTATATCTTTAAATTAGGGACCACCATGAGATTGCTGGAAAAATGAGCATAGCATCATAAAAAACTTGATGAAAATAATTTTTTATTGTCTAAATGTTATTATCAAGAGGAAAGATCAAAGTATTTTTTGATTATGTTTTTACATTTTTCAATCATTCCTAGTATGTGCAATATTTTTGATAAAAATCATTTCTTTTTTTTTATTCAGGAAAATTGACACAAAATCAATCGTCAGCTATTTTTTTTTTTAATTTTGTAAACAAAAGTGATTCTTTCTGTTTAAAATTCTATCAAAAATCAATTTTTTTTTTTTAAATTTATTTTCAGAAAATTAGAAATTATAAAGTTTATTTAATATATTTTAAAATAAACATTACTTACTTTTTGTGCCCAAAAAACCTAGTTTAAAATAAGAGAAACCAGGTCTTAACAGCAGTAACAATTGACATGTGTGATAAGTGATGATTTCATTACATATTGACAGCTTACATGAGGAAAAGTTATTGTACAGAAGAACAGAAGTGACATGAATTAGCTTTAAGTGAACCAACTTATTTACCTTGTTATTTTTAAGGAAAAGTTTCAGCTTTTTATTTTATCTTTTTGTTTTTTGTTACTTAGCTTTCCACCTTTACATTTACGATTGAAAATATACTATAAAAAATTTTAAAATAAGATTGTTGAGGGCGGTAATAAATATAAAAAAAAATTTTACGATGACTTTAAAAAAAATAAACATATTTATGATAATTTTTATCATTTGTGAATGGTTTCTGTAAGTTTCATTAAAATCCCACAATAATTTTTATTTTTGCAAGATTTTCAGAATTAATGTCTGTCATTAAAAAAAATGCACTAAATGTTTTACTAGGACATCTGCTGATAAAGAGAAAAGGTTTTTTAATCAAAAGTTAGAATGTTCTAAAAAAGACAGAAAAATTTTTAAAAATGATTAAAAATTACTGTTCTTTCTTAATAGTGACATAAACATTTTGATGATAAAATGTTGTTTTCATCAAGTTTAAGGCCGTTTTTATTATGCTATGCTCATTTTCCAGCAATCTCACAGTGGTGTCTACTTTAAATGTTTTTTTCATCGTAAATATTATTGTGCCAAATGGTGTCCTGGCTATTGGGTATTTGGTTGTATTGAGCGGGGTTTGGGATAGTGTTAGTTGAAATGCCAGCAAGCAGAGACTCTGAAAAGGCAATTGTGTGGTATATTCAGCCTGGAAGTCATATTGTTTCAGATAGCTCGACTGCTTATGCTGGAATCAAGGCAATCAACCATCTCATGATGTTGTTATTCATCAGCAACATTTTGTGGAACCTGCAGTACAAAAACAGTCCCGTGTCTTCAGCATTTATTTGCTGCATAGTCCACCATTTCATGTTGCAATAATGTTTAATTGTAACAAACGTATATACCTTGGTCTTATTGATTTTATGCCGTTCAGAAAATAGCAATTTATTTTATGCCACTTAAGTGAAAGGTTATCTGAAATCTTATGTGGCATGTGTCTCACAGCTATCTACTAAGCTTACCTTAGTCCAGAACAAGGCCAAGTGAAGGATAAAGATTGCACCAATCTTCCAAGTGTGGAATGTCCTACCTTAAGCTTCTGTATTTGAAGTTTTGTAATTGAACACTGTTATAAATGCATGTATGATAGCACCAAAAAAAAAATGAAACAACATGTACTGCTAGTGAGGTGAATAGACAAGAATTGTTAAGATAAAAATCTTTGTATTACTGATACAGAGAATCAAGGCAGAATGTCACTTTGTGAGCAAGGGAAGTCACTAGTGGTAATGGTGACAGCTTTGTTGCAACTGCTTTACAGTGTCTTGAGCATTGTTCTTAAAAAGCAGATTGGGTGAATCATGAGACATCATGTACTTTTTTGTTATGTTTTTGCTTTAGCAGCAACATTTGTGATTAGCTCCTTTTTGTGAGGTGGATGTGATTTTCGGAGCCCCTGTGCAAAGGGTGACTTTTATTTTTAGGTTTACTTTCTTAGCGTTCACACCCATCGAACAGGTAAATCAGAAAAGAGGTCTATTTTGAAGCAGGGTATGACAAACATTAAGAAATATATTCTACTTCTGTAAAGTTGTGGGGGGGGGTGTCCTTATAATTTTGAAACGGCTATTAGGATAACATCAATTATCTCTTCATTTACATTGAATTACAGAAATAATTGGAAATCAAGTTGACTGAATTTCCCCTCAGTTCTCATCTTTTTTCACGAATAAGAAAATGTTAACATGTGAGTGACGTCAAAGTCCGACGCTTTCAGGCATCACGTCAATCCTCCTTGCTGGCGCCACGTCGATGGATAGTATTCAGGCGTGATGTTCTAGCTTTAAATTCAAATTTTCACATTTTCAGACCTCAATGGAATTAGAAAGTTTTGCATTGTTTTTGTTAAATTTCATATTCAAAGAAATGTTCAGGTAGTCAGTTTGGATTGTTAAAAAAAATTAAAATTTTTTGCTTGCTAAATTTTTCTTTATGTATGGATTTTTGAGATGCAAAGTAAACATTATTCCCATTCAGACTAATATCCTCATACTTGTTTTTGCTATCACAATGTTTTAGCGATCATGCCTGCTACCTTTTTTCAGGTATCTGTCGGTCTGGGTAACCTTTAACAAGCTGAAAAAATGAATCCTTTATTTAATCTACTGGGTAGATTATTCTCATTCTGCTAATCCCTTTCAAGGAATATCTTGTTCTCCTTTTAGTACTTCTCAATTATTGCTCATCTTGTTTTCACTCACATGTGAGTTCAAGCCCAGGGATGGATAGTATTATACAGACATAGATTCAGTGGAAAATGGGTGAGCAATAACTGAATGGTACAAAAACAAATAAGAGATATCCCTAGACATGGACAGTGAAAAGAGAACTGTAGATTAAATAAAAGATCCATTTCAAGATGCCCTGAAAGTTACTTGGTTCAAAAAGGGGGCATCTGTAGAAGGATAGAGGACAGAATTAAATGTTGTTCTAACTACAAGAAAGATGAGGACATTAGTACAAATGTAAATAAAATTTGTTTTAAATATTTATCTTCGATGCATAATATACATACTTTCTCCCTATTGTACACAAACAGTTTAAGTTTGTATAATTTCTTCTGTAATTGACATAGTTTACAGATTGTAAACAGCTATTAGGGAGATTTGATTAAATATACTTTAATGTTTTAAAAAAAATTTATTCAGTATTATTGTTTAGGTAATAAGCATTATAACATAGCACAAATAGCTATATTATGGGAAAAGGAATTTTCCACAATATACGCATTTTTTACGTATTTATGGTTATTTTTTTTAACTTTTGTCAAAAATGACATTCTTGTATATGTAGCTATGGATAATATTATACATTAATTACTAATTTTTTTAATTAATAACTATTTGTGCTCAGTTGTTGATGTTAATAGCTATCTGCTGATGTGTTAAAATTTTGGAATAATGCAATAATAAAAATTTAAATATCATCTCTCTGTGTGTAATTTTGAAAGAGTTAATGGATTTATTTTTAATCAAACATTTTTGGGAAGTTTTTGTGTTTTTGCCATCAGTAAAAAATTTCTACAAGATTTTGTTAGTAATGTTTGAATACAAATGTCATTTGGTCATGTTAATTATTTTGAACCTAATTGAACAAAAAATTAATATTTTCTTACCCATTTTCAGGTAAAAAAATAAAAATACAAAAAAAACCTGTATTTTTACCTTTTCAGCCCCACCCACATTTTTCTTTAGGTATGTGTATTTATTTACTTAGTAAAAATGTTTCTCTTTTTTTTTTTTTTTTTTTTTATCTTGCCAGCACCTGCTCACGAACATCATGTGATAGCTTTGCACAAGCACGGTCACAAATTTGGAGGCCTACCCACTCTCTTTTGGGTGTCTATTGCGTTCCTGGTCATTGTTTTCCATCTCTTCCTCTTCAAGTTGATCTATAATGAATATTGCCAAGGACAGGAGATTTTCTCACGGTCAAAATATAATTTGTGAAGAACAGATTCTCTTATGACAGTAAGGAAAGAGATCAGCACAAAAGAAGCAACCCTCCTTTATATAGTTCAATAATTGGAAGAGAGGAGGGAAAAAAAAATGCAAGTTTTATTTATTTTTTTTTTTTTATTTTTAAATAAAAATAACCATGTTCATATTGGAGAAAATACATTTTGTTGCATTTAGTCTTGGTGAGATTTTAAGAAACCAACAGCAAATAAAAATCGTTTTTTTTTTTTTTTTTTTTTTTTTTTTTTTTTAAGTGTAAAAATAAAATATCTCAATGAGACTTATGAACATCTAACAGCAATATGAAACATGGTTAAAAAAAAAAACGAACTAAAAAAACACCAAGAAAATCAACTTAAAAAGAAATAGACAAATGACATTTTTGCTGTCTTACTTTTTTTTTTTTTTTCCCTATGTAAATATAAAGACTCAAGTTTTCATTTTGTTTCTCTATTTTCCGCTCTTTCTCTCCTGAGTAGAAGAAAAAAACAAAAAACAAAAAAGGTTGATCATCAGGTGGGGGAACCATATTGTCATCTTTGTTATTATAAAAGAGGGGGTATCAGAAACACATGTGAAAGTCCTATTGACAATCTTTCTATAAACTTGGGTTAATTGACTTCATTTACAACAAACTTTTTTTTTTTTTTTTTTTTTGCTCTCTAATTGGGGTTTTTAGTTTTTGGCCACTTGTTATCTCTCTTGTAGTCTCCAAAACACTTTGGGAGTCAAAGTTCCTCGGTTCAATTTTTGGTTAATAGTTACAGAAGTTCATGTCAAGGATAATATATTTAAAAAAAATAAAAAATAAAAAAGAAGCAAAGCAAATTAAAGTATTTACTTTTAAAAGACTTTTAACAATATTACATGTAAACAAACAAAGCAGATTTCACTCTAGTAATTAACAATGCCTCTGATTTTTATTTTTTATTTGTTTGTACCTGTATGAAATGGAAGATCAGTAATCTTCATCTGGTTTCTAAATGGACTTATACCTTAAAAAGGTTAAAAAACCATACTCAGAATACAGCTCCAAGTCTGCTAGTAAAACTCACTTATTGTACACTTACCATGGCTCGATTCTAAATGGGCCTATACCTTGAAAAGTTTAGAAAACGATGCTCGGAATACAGCTGCAAGTCCTCTAGTAAAACCCACTTATTGTACACCTACCATGGCTTGATTGAAACACAAATAGTAAATGTGAATAAAATGTCTTCATCAAATTTTCATCAGATTAAGAGTGTTGACCTACAGGATTTGTGGCTGTTCTGATGTTGATATGAGAATCGGAGCCATGAGATTTTTTTTCTGCTGTCAACTGAGGTCACTTAACATGGCTCTAGAAAAGGTGCTTAAAAAAAAGGGACTTTATTATTTGAACTTTTTATTTAAATGTTTTTATTAATTTATTTTTTAAACATCCCACAAAGTGCTGGATGTTTTCTAATATTTCATCAATGAACTGACCCCCACTTTAATGTTCCTTGTTAAGAGAGGGGGGGAAAAAAAAAGCATTAAAACTATCATAGATTCAAATTAATTTTCCCACCAGTTGAGATGGGGTTTGAAGGGGTTAGATTTTCTATACTTTCATTTTTGAACTGATACTACCACCTTTTCATGTAGACAGACTTGGTGGTTTGTATGGTTTGAGAAATTTTATGTGTGATTTTTTTTTTTTTTTTTTTTGGCCCCTGTCCTCACATCATGAGTCTGTTTGGTGTAAGAACCCCTCTCTTACGAAAGGGACAAGATAAACTTGTTGACATTTATTTTGTAAAAAAAAAAAAAAAAAAAAGAAATGGTCAGATATCTTGAGTAAATATTGCGTTTTAGCACCCTGAGTCTAAGAGTTTAGTTTCTTTCAGCCTTTTTGTATGCAAATCATTTTTTTTTTTTTTTTTTTTTTTTTTCAGCCTTTCCTTGTATCCTGTCTCTCTAACTTTACTGTCATTAATTATGCAAAAATGTACGCATTTGAGGAGAGATTATTGTTTTTGTTAGATGATCAAAGTGTTAAGATCTAACAGCCTTCTCATGGGAAATGTTGATGATTATACCATCATATCCATCGATGGGATTTACTTTTCTTTTCAGTTTTGACTTTAAGAACACTAGCAGCAAAGAGTACCCTAATTGATAAGAGGTTGGGGGGAGGGAATGTATACGGTGCCTTAATGAACATTGTATAAAACATTCCCTTGTTGAAGGCCAGTGTACGTGATGTGTAAAAACAATGAAGATAGTGGGGACGGAAAATGTGACACTAAAGCCCAAGGTTACATTGGGGATAGTAAAACTAAGCAAAGTATTAAAAAAACAGAAAAATCTCATTAGGAACAAAGAAAAGGTTACTGAACTTTTATCGGTCCTGCTATATGGCAGTGAATGTGAGATCATCTCATGATAGATGAAAAA
Source organism: Acanthosepion pharaonis (assembly GCA_903632075.3). Lineage (NCBI taxonomy): Eukaryota > Metazoa > Mollusca > Cephalopoda > Sepiida > Sepiidae > Acanthosepion > Acanthosepion pharaonis. The sequence continues at coordinate 1,226,182 of CAHIKZ030005417.1, forward strand.
AAAAAAACTTGAGACAGAAATGGGGTTTTACAGATGCTAAGGGTAGCAGGAGAACTACACCTAGGACAATTGCCTCCATTAAGAGAAAGCGCAACTTGGGGTGGGGAATAAATACTAATAAAACTAATTAGGGCTTTATTTTTTTTATCTGTTATCCAATAATAAGATTTATATTTTTGTATCACTAGAATTATACAACTAAAACTGCAAATTATTGGCAATACATCTCAAAAAGTTCAACACAAGTTAGTTCCCAAAGTCTTGTACAATATTTGCTATTCAGGTCAGGTAAGGATAATTACTAATAAAAATCATTAGTGTTTTATCCAGTAAGAAGAATTATCCAATAATAAGATTCAGGTTAGGTCAGGATAATCCCATAAACTTCAAGATGGCTTTTATAAATTTATGTTAGTTTTGTTTTTTACTTCAATAACAATTAAAAAATTTCCCCTTTCCATTGTCTGAGAACAGTTATCCTATGGTGGGGGGCAGTTGTCCCATAACTAATACTGAGAATACCATGGACTGAACACGTGAGCAATGACAAAATTTTAGAGAAAATGAACGAGACTTATACTTAACATCAGAAAGAGGCAGTTGAAATTTCTAGGGCACATAACGTGGAAAGAGGGCTTAGAAAATTTGACACTCACAGGATATATTGAAGGCAGGAAAGCAGCACATGACCTAACTAGAAAGCTTGTTTAAATGGTTGGCAGAAGAGGAATTAGGACTGATGGTGAAAATACATTTGCTAGGAACTACAAAGGACATTAAGTTGTGAAGAGACATGATAGCTCATGCCCTGAAGGGATAGACCACACAGTAGTCGTCTGTGGAATACTATGGCTAGGATAAGCCATGATAATTTCAGGACCCTTCGTTTCAATGCCAAATGTAACACTATAGATGATGACCAGGCTTGCGTTCCATTTTCTAGTGACATCTGGCACGGGAGCCTCATTCATATTCTGTTTAGATCTGAAGCTCAATTGAAATGTTGTAAGCCCAATCCAGCCACATGTCATGTAAAAGTTAAAGATGTATTCCCAAGGTGACAAAGACCAAGATTTTTAACAAGAGATTAATAATAATCACTTTATTCTTGTTGTTGAGTACACAGGTTTTTTTAAACTCATGTTTTCCTTTCTCTAGTTTTAATGTTTGACAGCATTACATGGAGGTTGGACCTTAAATCACTCATTCATAACTAGAATGAGTAAAGGGAACTGTAGCTTAAGATGGGGGAGAAGTTGGCCTATTAGGAAGGAATTAACTTTTGACAAATCTTTCTTATGACAACTGTTAATGATAATATCATGCTCATCCTTGTTTTATTTTTTTTCCTCACAATATTGCTTCTACGGACATTGACAGCCAGGTGCTCTAATTTACAAGACAGGAAAATAGTATAAAGTGCCTTAAGGACCTTTATTTACAGCCTTCTCCTAAAGGCAACTAAAATATGTTGGCCCAAACATGACAATAACATTTTGAAAAATATGCATAACACTACAGTTGGGACAATCCAGGGTAACCAAGTTTGGTTTGTTTTGTTTTATGGCATATCAACCTCAATGGATTTTTTAATGCCGACAAGATTTTTGTTGCTGGTAATATTTTTTTCCAAAAATGTATTGCTGGTATTAAAACCTATTTTTTACACTTTCATAATACTTGGACCCCAGTTTGGGGGGTTAACTATTTGCCCATAGCTAGGACCCTAACAGGTACTACCACCCTGGACCTGGGAACACCAGCAATTCCGTGCTCCTCAAATCCTCCTGATCAGAGGCCTTACTGTTGGAAGTAATTTCGTCATCTTACCCAGGACGTGGTAATCTCAAGATCAGGATCCTTATTTACTCTGCCAATTGTAATATTTTAGATGGAGGACAGACCCTCGTTCCATTCTCTAGCTTGGTAGCTTTTAGAATAGGAGACTCCTCCACTCCTGTTGTTTTTTTTTAGGAGAGCTGAAGAAGTTCCAAGATCAGAGATGAAATGTTGAAAATCTGCCTGAACCAGGTGTCATGTAAAAACTATAATTGACCATTTCCCAAGATTGTCGTTGCTCCTCCTTAACTCCAGTCAAAGATCAGAACATCTTAAGCAAGATATTAATATTTAATTTATTCTAGCTATGGAGTTCATAGGTGTTGAAAACTAGTATCTTCTTTCCCCTAATTGGAAAGCCAAATTAAAATTGCATTTAAGTTTGTTATATTCACTTATGCACTTTGGAGAAAAGCAAGAATCCATCTCCTCCCCCAGCTATGGTTTAAATAGTAGGACTTGTATCAGGAAAATTGTTAGCTCCCAAAACGTTGCTAATGCAATATTCATTTGAGCAAAAAAAAAAGAATATATTACACTCATACTGTTGTCCTTATCTTCATTACATTTCAGGTTCCAGCAGTCTTCAAGTGACTGGAATTTCAAACTGAACCCTTTATTTGGGTGGATTGTTCTAGTTCCACAAGCAATGCTTTTTCCAAATGTCTCAGTATTAGTTATTTCCCTTTAATTCAGTTCTGAGTGGTAGCCAGTTATTGAACACACAGCTCTTTGGGTCAAGATACTGGATTCATACAAACACATTTATCCACTGGGCCATGTGTCCTTGAGGATATCAGTGTATGCATTTTTGGACATATAAACCTAAAATAAATAAATAATTGTTTTTACAATCTAATAAAATGTTTTCACTTTAAATAACCCACAAAAGGATTGATAAGCCCCCCCCCAAAAAAAAAATATGTACCAAAATGACAACTCCATCTTCCAATTTTAATGCTTAACAGCAGTCTGAACCTTATATCATTCATAACTGATGAATAGAGAACTAGAGTAGTCGATATTGACATAAGAAAAACTTGAGCTGACATTAATCTAGTTTTGTCCTTTCATAGAGTGGTCTTTAGGTAAGCAACTTACACAAGAGGGTCACCCTCGAGTTTTAATAATTAGTTTCATACCACCTTTTTCTTTATACCACCGATTTTTGTATAAAATGATTTTTTGCTTAGATGTTTAACTCGAACAGTCCTGGCACAAGACCGAAAGTGTGGACAAATGAGGATCGAACTCCACTACTCAGGTAATTGATTTTGAAAAGTTTGCTAACCATTGCACCATCAAAGTGCCCAATGATTTTCTAAGCATAGCTTAGATGTGGCACAAGACCGAAAGTGTGGAGCACCAAATGAGGATCGAACTCCACTACTCAGTCGTAATTGATCTAGTGAGAAAAGTTTGCTAACCATTGCACCATCAAAGTGCCCAATGATTTTCTAAGCATAGCTTAGATGTGGCACAAGACCGAAAGTGTGGAGCACCAAATGAGGATCGAACTCCACTACTCAGTCAGTCAAGACCGAAATTGATCTAGTGAGAAAAAGTTTGATCTAGTGAGAAAAACCATTGCACCATCAAAGTGCACCAAATGAATGATTTTCGTAATTGATCTAGTGAGAAAAGTTTGCTAACCATTGCACCATATTTTAATGATTGGCTACAAGGCTGAAAGTGAGAAGCACCCAATGAGGATCGATTTATTATTCAGTCATAATTGATCTACTAAGATGTTTGCTAACCATTGCACTACGTTCTACTGCCCATACTAATCGAGGATGTTGAAACTATTTAACCCATTAGTGGATGGCATAAATTTTTTTAGAAAAGTGTTTAACGAAAATTTAAAATCTGCCAGCCCTAAGGTTACCATTAGCCAGCAAGGGTAGATCAGGCAAAAAAAGAGCTAAAATTTTAAGGTAATTTTATGCAGTAATGAGTTAATTTCATTATTATTATTAAATACATGATAAAACCCTTAAGAATATTGGTTCTTGTACGATCACTGAAGTTAAGCAACGTTGAGCCTATTCAGTAACTAGATGGGTAATCGCTTAGGAATGCTCGATGCTGTAAGCTTGGATGTGCGGGTGGTGTAATGGCTAACAGTTGGAAATCAGAGAGTCGAGTTCCAATTTCTGTCAAGTTTGTTATATTCACTTGAGTGTAAATACCCTTAGGAAAAATACGAATCCACCTCTTCTCTTCCCAGCTATGGGTTAATTAGTAGGACTTGTATCAGTAAATCATGTTGGTCGACATTGGCTAGAAATTTGTGCTTGAGACAAAGAAAAAAAAGGAAGCAGATTACCAAAACGAAAAAAAAAATCTGGCTGGGTGAAAATGTACTGTGAATTAAATTGGCCATTGTTTGTTTTTTAAGTGTTTTGGTATTCCTTTTTAGATATTTCCACTATCTTGACAATATACAACCAGATAAGCATAAATATGTTTTGTCAGTTGAAGAAGGTAAAGTTTTCACAGTTATCAAGAAATCAATTCAATCTAAATTAAAGACATCGTTATCCATGCCCCCACCAAAAAAATGGACAGTTTCAAAATCCCACCAAAACTGGTAAACACCCAAGCATATGAAACCTGGATGGAGGCTGTACATAACATATGCTGAATTTGAAGACTATCAGAAGCCAGCTGATATGTCCCTTGAAACCTATATTAATGACTTTGAGAAACTCTACAACAAAATGAAGACTTTCAAGAATGAGCTGCCAGATCAAATTAAAGCATACAGACTCTTGAAAAATGTTAACATAGAAACAAGTAAAAGAACTCATAAGAGTCGCAATTTCTAAATTGGGATATGAGGAAATGAACTGTCAATTAAGAAAATTAGAAGATATTGCATTGTAGCCTAACTGAAAGCATCAAAGCATCAAAGAGAAAATGGCATATAAACTCTACATACAAAAGAATAGATTTTGTAGCAGAGGGTAGGGGCAGTTGGAATTCAAGGAAGCAACAGAAGAGATGATGCAACCTCCAAAAGTAGCATTGGCAGGAGAAACCCATTTGACCAAGCTGGAAGAATGACAAAATGTTTTATTTGTAAATCCATCCTTCACTGGGCAAAGAATTGTCCTCTTCTATCTTCTGCAAATAGAGCACTTTGAGAAGGAAGTGAACATTATGAAAAGTTTAGACCTAACACATCATGGAAGGTTTGCTTAGAGAAATATTTAGATGTACTGTTGGATAATGGTTGCATTAGGAATGTATGCTCTGAAAATTGGTTGCAAGGTTATATTTATTCACTGGATGAAAGGAGAAAGAAACAATTTATCAAAACACTGACAGGAAATGTACCCTTCACTAAGTTGTGTGAAGATTCCAATAAAGGTACCAACGAGAGAACAATTGAAACTGATATTATCAGTAATGATATCCTGCTGCTTCTTAGTAATGATGCAATAAGAAAAGCAAAGAGCATAATTAACTTCCAAAAAGACTTTCATTATGTTCAGGAAAGAAATAATCTCTGATTCATGTCATCAGAACATTATGAAGTACGAATCAACAGAAACTCCAGACAGCATATCAGGATAATGGAAATAAACCAGTGCATTGTGTATTTCTTTAAACTTCATAAAAATTGAAAGCAAATGATGCAGACAAAAAGAAGTTATGTATGAAGATTCATAAACAGTTCAATTATGCTCTTGGGAATAGAGTGAATAAATTTCAAATGGATGGTGGCATTGATGACAGAGCAATGTTGGAAACAATTGAAACAATTCATGAAAATTGCCAAATATGTATAAGATATAAGAAACCTTCCCACCAAACCAATTGTATGTGTTGCTCTGTCTAAAGAATTCAATGAATCAATTGCTATGTATTTGAAAGATTTTGATGGAAACTTGATCTTGCATATAATTGACCATGCCATGCGATTCAGTTTGCGTCATCCCATCAAAAAGAAGCGAGTCTGTAGTTACAGCAGTATTACGTGTGTGAGTCTCACTTTTTGATCCACCTAATAGGATACCCATTGACAATGGAAAAGAAATTTACAATGACGATTTTTGAGAGATGAGAGAGAAACTGAATACACGGATAGTAAATACAGTAGTTGAATCCTTCCGGAGTAATGAGATAAATGATTGCCATAATGCCATATGGACAGATATGGTGATTAAAGTGAAAGAAGATACAACATGTTTTCTAAATGATGCATTGGTATCGGCATTCTGAGCTAAAAATGGCCTTAGCTAATATCCATGGCTATTCTCCAAATCAGCATGTGTTTGGAAAAAATCCAATTTTTACATCTGTTCTCCTCGACAAACTACCGGCCCTTGATGACACAAGAAAATTTGAAGTTCTTGGAAAATACCTAAACGCACTTCACTCAGCTCGGCAGGCCTTTATCTCAGCAGAATCCAGTGAACGGATTTAATGTACATCAAATCCGTTCACTGGATTCTGCTGAGATAAAGGCCTGCTGAGCTGAGTGAAGTGCGTTTAGAGCAAGAACAAGAGATTTCACGTCAAAAATATACCAAAATGGAGTTATAGTTTAATACAAAAGAGAGGGAATACTAGCATGAAAGGGACCTGGTTCTGTAATCGGAGTGGAAGGTCAAATGGTGAAACATGGACCAGTGTACGTGTAACAATATTTAATATAGCGTACGGACGAAAAGGGTTAAGAAAATAATTTTATTTATTTATTTATTTATTTTTGTCAGAAAGGGATTCATTTTCCTAGGATATTGAGAACAAATTGGAAAAAATACAAAATATTATTATTGCTGCCTAGCAAGAGACAGCGGACAGGTGCAGGAGTTAGGGGCCAGAGGTTAAAGTCGTTTGTTGAAAGGTGTCAATGTCCACGTACTGGGAAAATTATCAGCCAAAAATTCCCTGAGAAAAAATTATAATTGTGAAAACAGAATAAAGGCAGCAGATGACGTCAAGAAGGCTGACGTCATATAATGGCTTCTCCCGAAAGAGGAGATGATCTTCCAAAATTAAAAGTGTAGAACAGAAAACGAAAGAAGGAGACTGGTTGAATTTTAGGAGATTTGCATAAAACCCACCTATTCGCCCGGACCACACCAGTTGGAAGGGACACCCATAAATACAAGTGCCCATGGGGGATAAAGTTGAAGTTGCGACGGGGAGTTAAGAGATTTCTGCCATAACTCTGTTTTGCCACCCTAATGATGATAATAATTATCTGCCGAAGAAGAAAAACACCGACGATAAACCTTGTGCCGTTCTTGAAAGTACAAACAACAGTACTTAAAGATAAATCCAATTGTCAAGTCTGGCCACCCTTAAAGAAGCTACCCGAAATTTTCGTTCCGTCGCCAAATATTAGAACGGGTTGGGAAAAAAAGAAAAAATGAACTGTAAATATTTTTTTTTTAATTTTGATATAAACATCATATAGTGACTTATTCAGGCGTCGTCCATTTTATTTTTCAATTTTTTTGTGCGTGTATTCAACTCCTTGGTTTAGCTTGGTTGAGATACCCCAGTGATAATTCGGCTTGACCCTCTTAAGATAAAAAAAAATCACAACGTGGATAAGAGAGGTCATAGTTGAAGAGGTCAACTTAAAGACCAGCTGCTGTGTCAAACGCCATCAACGACCAACGAGTGTGGGCTGACGGTTTGTTCTCCGATACCAGGATCGATCCTGACCAAAGACAGCAGACCGTGCCCCGGCTTCGCCGCCGTATACGTAAGGGTTCATCCAAGCCGTTTAATGCATAAGAATGCGGAATTTGAAACCAACACCAATGCAAATAAGAACTTACCAAGAAAGGACGAAATATTTTCAAGAGCTTCTATGGCAGAAGAAACAACCAGTGATGAGGATATACTTGATGAATCCTCAGAGACCAATGAAATTAGTGTTTCTAATCAACAGGAAGTAATTCCAAACTCCATGGACCATCATTAGGCACAAGTCTCGAGTGACACCTTCTACCCAGGATGCCAAATACCTAAAAGCAACCAATACGTTATAGCAAGAACGATAAATGATGAATGAATTGAATATGCCATAATTTCCCGGGTAGGTAATGCAACAGGCAATTATGCTGACTGGGTAAATGCTTATGACAAAAACTTTGAAAAAATCTTAAGTATTGGTTGGAAGAAAACTGTCCAAGAATAGGAGATTGGTCCTGAAGAAGTTTTGATTGCCAACTCTCATTCCCCAGAAACATTACAATGTTTAAAGAGGTCGAAAAAATGGATAGATTATAGTGTATATAATGAAGTTGAAGATATTGGCCAGAAATTAATTTCATGATATGGGTAACTACAGAAAAGAATGGTAAAAAATAGATTCGTAGCTAGAGTCTTTTTGAGGATAAAGAGATTATTAAATCAGATTCTCCAGCCTGCTCAAAAATGAAAAGTGGCTGCATAAAACAAAAAAAAAAAAAAAAACAAAAACGGAAAAACCAATTTGACATAAAAATACTTACGAGGACAAGAACTTGAAGAAATCCCAATTCTTTTGTTAATATATTTCTTTCGATTTTTTTTTTTTTTGAAAGATTATTGGTCCTGAACAAGTTTTCAATAAGGTCTCTATACTTGTCAGTCTGATTGGGGTTATTTGGATATCCGCCTTGCATAGGAAGACATTAACAATAATTTTTTTTTTTTTTTAAAGAGGTCGAAATTTGGATCATCTTGGCACTCATCTTCGTCTTTGTCCACATTTTTAGGGTGACGTCTACAGCTATCTCTGTGATGTCCAAATGTCTAAAATCAGAGGAGAAGTTGGCTCGACAAGCTTATTTTGATTTTAGATGGGATTTAGAGGATTTGAATGTATGGTGTATGTATTCGTAAATGTTTTTCACCATCTCTTCTAATAGAAATCCTTCGGTAATAAGAACTCCCTGAAAAGAATGGCAAAAATTAGTTTCTTTTTCCCTTTGATGTCCGAAAGTTATCGCGTTTTTGTTTTTTTTTATTTTATTTTATCCGATTGGATTTTGATGACAAAGGAGTTTCGTCCAAAGACTCAAGCAAAAAAAATTTCGGAAAGTCCGTATTAGTTTCTTTTTCAGAGTAATTTATTTTATGAATTAAATTTCCTTACCTGTGCTCCCCACTCACCTCGGAGTCCAACGTTGGGACATGTTAAGGCGGAAACGCAATCGCTTTGACAGGTCAGGGCTATGCATTCGTGAGAGACCCCGGAGCACCTGTCACCACATTTGTTGCACTACCCAAATTGAAGGGTTAACAGCTTTGTCCAAGCCTAAATGTCTCTACGAACCGATTGACCCTCAGCCAACGCCTTCTAATGCCTATACATTAGGTTGGGTTGTTATTCATTCAATAGTTCATTTGAGTAAAGTTTTCCTAAAGTAACCAGTTTGGTATCATTATAGGCGTAAGGTTTTGACCTGACCAGCCGATTGATCAAATCGGGTCTCTCCGACCGCACGTCTAGTCCAGGTAAGGGCCAAAGTGGTGTTTTGCGAATCGGAACTACCTAATGTTGACCACTGAAACCCTTAACCACCAGGATCCCGTCCCCAGTCATCACGGGTAGCCACCCACGGAAAACAAGTGGCCCCATTGGACGGGGGTTACCCCTCTGCAGATGTGCAGTCGGCGTATACTGAAGCCCCAGCCGATAGGACGGTCAAGGTCAAGTGACAACAAATCCACACATAGAGAAGTTCCAGTTGCTAGACTATATTAAGTCACAGTTGGGATCAAGGAAGAAATTTCAGGTCCATCATTGTTCCTCAGGTTGTTTGGTTGTGGTCGTGTTAACCGTTCATGTTGCCAGCCATTTACCAAGATGGGCAGAGAGTCGGTAGGAGCTGTTAGACATGCCAGGTTTTCTCAAGTGTCATCGACCAACCCATCCACACCGAGAAGTTCTGAACAAAATGCCTAAATATATTATAGATAGTTTGAATAATCATTTCTTAGCATGGTGTTTGTTTTCATTTTTAATTTCCCTGTGAGAATAGCGATGTAACGTGCGGTATTTATTGCCCGGTTTGTGGTAAACTGGTTGAGTAACCTGTCGTATATTTACAGAAGTAAAATAATTCTTTATTACTGTGAATCAGTTAATGTAGACTTGCCATATTATGTAAACATCGATACCCCTCCCCTGCTTGTTTTTCACTGATCGGACAACTCCGCTTCGTTTGTGCCAGTGTGCACAATAAACAGTAAGGCCCGTTGCAAGCTCACAAGGAAATGAATTATTAAAATAAACACTGTAGCGAGAAATAAGGACTCAAATCATGTTTCCAATATATTGAGTTGGCTACAAAGTTTGTTTTCTTTAACAGAAGATTTACTTACATCGAACAAACTTTTTGGTCAAACCAGTATTTAGTGGTTTCATTCAGGCCACTTCACGTGCACCGTCTCGTTAGGTAGGTAGGTAGGTAGGTAGGTGACGTTTGGGACAGTTTCTGCTATGTCAACTTAACTGATCAGCTCTTCCCTTCAATTTCATGTATCAACTCTCTGACTATTTCAACATCACAGCGTGTGGCTGGCAACTCAAATAGGCAGCATCAGTCTTACCTCGCCTTCACCCGGTAACAAGCAGCCCAGCACTACTTCGCGGGACAGTCTGTTCCCCATCAAGGGTGGTCCAGAGCTCAGTTACAACTATAACTGTTAATACAAGTCTGTGACCGGAATCCTCAGTGTCCGGTTTTATTGTCACTTGTTCCCAAAATTTTTTGTTTATTCTTTTATTACCAGTTATCGCTTTGGAAACCATATCTCACACACTTTATTGCTGGTCATGAAACACGAAACACTTAAGACCAAGATAAAATCTCACACGACTCACTTTTATGTGAATCTTCCAGAGTGTCACAGGTTTTTTTTTAAGTTAGTATCTCTAGTTTTCTCACAATCAGACTGAAAATGTAATCGTTAGGAAAACGACACATAACCTACTTAATGAGTTTTAGTAAATGGATGGCGGATCAGGGTTTAAGAGATATATAAAAGTGACTAAATTTATTAAGAGCTACAAAGAACAGGAAATTGGGGAGAGCCATGATCGCCTACGTCCCGAGGGGACACTGCATATAAATAAGAACCGGAAATCCTCAATGTATGGTTTTATTCTCAAAAGTTTCATTTATTTAATCTTTTCCTCTTTTTTTTTTCGGTCAAGTCGATGACCGCATGAAAGTGGGTGATTGATGCATCACAATTTTCCTCATTCGATTTGTCAATGTACCAGGCGAAATCAGGCTTAAGCACTTATATGGACTTATGAAACAGGTTCTGTTGGGGTTTTTTATTTCGTGAGGTATAGAGTCTGTCATTATCTTATAAGAGAATTGGTCTATACCTTTTACTCAACCCCAGGTAGGTCATCACGTTGAAGCATCGGTTTCTGTACGATCACCGAAGTTAAGCAATGTCGTGTCTGGTCAGTATTTAGTTCTAATTTCAGTCGGGTTCGTTATATTCCCTTACGCGTAAATACCGTTGGCAAAGTATGAATATATCTCTTCTCCCCAGCTATGGGTTAAATAGTAAGACATATCATTAAGCCATTATTATCTAAAAACAATTCTTTTCTGGCTTTAATTAACCTGCAAAGGGTTGATAAACCGTAAAAAAAACGAATTTATCAATCGACCTCAGGCCTCGTGAAACACTGTAACGAAGTTGAGACATTTAGGTGTTGAAAATTTAGTGTGTTGGTTACTTCTATAATTAATGTATAAGATGGCAACGAGAAAATTTTGCACACAATAATGATGGTGAAAAGGTATATGCCCAAAATAACAGAGACTAATTGGTTTGTAATAAAAGATAACATTTATTTAAAAAAAAATAACGAAAGTTTAAGAGTTTCTTTACCTAGAAATATATGGAATACACAAAGAAAATTGTTAATGTGCAGTGGAACCTCAGTTCACGAATTTAATTCGTTCCTGAAGGCCGTTCGTAACCCGAAATGTTCGTAAACCGAAACTATTTTTCTAATAAGAATCACTGTAGAGAAAAATCTAACAGTACAATAAAATTGGAAAAGAAAAGCACGCCACAACACACAAATATATACAACACCATGGACGATTCAGAAATTATTCCGTTCGGGTTAACTCGGTTCAGCAATATTGTTCAAGAACCGAAATTTTGTTCGATAACCGAAGCATTTTCATCTCGAATTTTCTGTTCGAAAACCGATTTGTTCGACATGTGAGACGTTCGAGAACCGAGGTTACACTGTATTTGATCTTATCGAACCAATCAGACTTATCATTAAGAAAGGAGTAAATATTTGTGTCATCAGCATTGATACTGATTTGAGAACTCTTGATATCAAGAAGGCCGTTGATGAATGAATGTTGGCCAGTTGTTCGGTTCTTGTTTTTGTAGCCACTCAATGTGTTCTTTGTATTTATCTGGTTGTCTGATGTTGTTTGAGGTTGATGACTTTAGCACAATATTTGAATTTGATATTTTTTCTGATTTGTATATTTCTTTCACTTTCATGATTTCTTCTTTTTTTTTTTTTTCGTCCAGATTTCGCACGTTAGTACATATACTGGAAGTTCTCTATGACAGCATATTCAATTACTCCGTCACGTTCTCCATTAAAGTGGTCGGAGTCCTTCTCTCTGTATCTCTTTCATGTTGGCTATCCCACGCATTTAGTCACGTGACGTGACGTGGTATTCTAATTATCTTAAAAAGGAGGGTACGTATTGATCCAGTTTCTCGACGGCGTACCATATTTTGATTTCTTTCGTTATTTTGTGGTGCTGACGGTGATTAGGAGCTAGTACTAGTAGGGAGGCATTTGGAAACCCTGGGGACTGTAAGCAAAAAACCTCATACATAACCAGTTTGGCGTGGGGTTAGCAAACTTATGCTGTTAAGACCTTACCTGTTATAGAATCCACAACCTTAACGCCTAGTGTAGTGAGGCTGTGGCCAACATACAACACCGGGGAGTCTACGGGACTAAAGGAGGAGGAAGGTGATTATATACGTGTTTTGTTTTTAATTCTTTCTTTTTATGTGCCGTGCCCTTTCAGGACGTGGGCGATCATGGCGCTCCACTTCCCCCTATCTCTTGTAGCACTCAATAAGTTTCGTGCTTCTGCCAACTCCCCCAGACCACGTTCTGCCATCCACTTACTTAAGCCCGCCAGGTATGTCATGCGTTGCTTGCCATTGTCTCTTTTTCGACCTGTGAGTATCAGATTTTCCAGGCCCTCCTTTCTCATTATATGTTCCAGAAATTTCATCTGTCTCTTCTTTATGTTAAGTATAAATTTCCTCCTTGTTTGCATCGCTCCACGATATCCTTACCATCCTTTTGTAGAATCACATCTCCGTCGCCTCGAGTCTCTTCTTCATCTTCGAGGAGACCGTCCAACATTCGCTGCAGTATAGGAAGACCGATGTCACGTAGCAGCTCAGTACTTTTTTCTTTGTCACCAAAGACATCCTCCTGTCCCGTAGTACTCTGTACAGCTTTTAGAATTCATCCTTGGCCATCCCAATCCGTCTTCGGATCTCAGCGTCGCACCTACCGCCCTTCGTCAAAACACTTCCCAGATATTTAAATTTCCGCACATACTTGATTTTAGTGTCCCCGACCTGCAACTCGCATTTCGGGCTCATCTTTTTACTGATGACCATGCATTTTGTCTTCTTGTAGTTTATGCTTAGTCCCTTCTTCTCGCTCTCCTTCTGTAGAAGGTTTTGTAATTTCTTTTCCATGTCTGCTATCAGCACTGTGTCATCTGCGTATCTTATGTTAAGATTGTGACCGCCAATGATGAATCCTGGTAGGATTTCCAGTTCTCTCAGAATTGTCGCGCTGTATAGGTTGAATAAGTCCGGTGAGAAGACACGTCCTTGCCTTACGACCCTTTCCATTTTTGTATATTCACTGAATTCATTCTCAATGCGCATGCATGCCATTTGCTGCCAGTATAGCTTCTGGCTTATTCTAATATCTTTCCCGAGTATATCAAGGTTGCTGAGTAGTCCCAGCAGATCCTTGTGGCATACTTTGTCGAACGCCTTTGCGTATTCTATAAAACAGATACATGTCCTTATGCTTGTTCTTCAAAGATCTATATTCCCTTGACTTGAAACCCGTTTTCATCTCACTCAATGTATAAAGGGCTTATTCTTCCTTTGCTTAGGGCAATATGCTTTGGTTTTAATGTTTTTAATATTTTGGAAAGTGTTTATCCTTAACAAGGTCTTCGCTTGCTTCACTTCGACCAGAAGATTTCTAATTGTCATTTCTTGACCGTCTTCGCGGTCGATCTGAAAGAATTGGATTTTTTTCAATTATGAATAACTAGCAGTAGAGCCCGGCGTTGTCCGGGGATGTAACAGTAAGAGATAGATCAAGTATCGAGACTGAAAAAATAAAATTGACAAAGATTATTGTTTAAGGTTGACGGACACGAATGTCTTAATTTTTTTTTTTTTTACCAATTGGTCATGCCCAAACTCAAACAAAAGCAGTGTTTTCAATCGTTATGAGTACCGATTGAATAGAATTTTATTATAAACAATTGTCTTGTAAATGGAATTTTTAAAGCATTCTGAATGTAAAAATTAAGAAAAAAAGTGTGCAAGACAATAAGAAACATTACCTGCCAAAAAAAAAGTGAAGTTTTGTTGAAATCGGTTGAAAAATGTAGGAAATCCGATCCCATATATAAACGAACACACACACACAAACAACCCGAGTTTTATAATAAGTAAAACTCGATATGAGTTGTCCCCCTTTCATTCTCGACAGCGATGCCTCTTAATCGTGTTTTCAAATTGATTTCGTGCAAAATTAATTGTGTTTTTTCCAATTTTTGGCGCTGTCAGAACCACCGCAAGCTAATTTTACGTAGTCCTGTGAAGTTTTGTTGAAATCGGTTGAAAAATGTAAGAAATCCGATCCAATATATAAACGAACAGACACACACAACCTGGGTTTTATAATAAGTATGATGTGCGTTTTAACAGGGAAGCTGGGAGTATCTTCCTCCGCCGATTCTATCTCCAGAAATATTAGGATCTCAGGCGAGCCCCGCTTCTCATGGCCCGAATGAAGAAATTAATTTTTTTAAACCCAAATTTAAATTAAAAATTACATTCAAGTTTTACCCGTGTACGATCTTAAATTAATATATTTGAATTATAAATAAATATATTAAGACACAGGACTATACTGCCGATTTTGTTTTCGGCTTCTTCATTGGAAAGTAAAACAAAACCACTCAAAGAAGCAGACGATCTTAAATTTAGTAGATATAAAAAAACAAAATATAGTGTTCACAGATAAAATATTTATTTCAATAAAACAAAAAATCCATGCATATTGTTCCTTATGCTAAAAAGTAACACCCCCCCCAACAAACAAAAAATTACATTATAAACAAAGGGATTTACTTACATTAATACTTTTGCCAGTCTAGAGAATGAATCATTCTTTAAACTGACAACTTAAACATCTTTTCTTTTTTTCAACCTTCTTTTTCTTTTACAATGAAAAACTTGTTTTAAAATCTTTTCTTAATAGTCAATTTCTTCAGATATTTTTATCTTCTTTTCTTCAAAATTTTTGGGGGCTGAAAGGGAGAAATAAAAACAACGATTAACCTAGGCTAATAAAATCTGATTCCAAGATGAATATCTTAAAATATTTTAAAATCTTGCTTTAAAGTAAAGAATGAAAATTGGGATAGAATTCCCCCCCCGCCCGAACGACTCTTCCACAAAAAAGTTGACTCTCGGAGTAAATAAACAAATCAAATACAATAATTCTTCTTCTTGGGAATTAAATTACTTCTTTTAGCTTCTTTTAGCTTCGGAATTCTACAGAAGCAAATAAAAATCTTTTCTTCAAAGTTTTCTCAAATTTAAACAAATGTCAGTTACGGAATTCTACCGAAGCTAATAAATAAAATCTTTTCTTCAATGTCATTCGATACGAAAACTCACCATCCCTTGTTCCTATCCCTAAATAAACCAGAGATATAGTAATTAAAAGTTAAAAAAATATTAACTTTGTTGAGGAAAATAATTCGACACTGTAAGGTAACGCGTTATTTTATGTGGCAAACTAAATTAGTTGACCACGGAATACAAAGCGTCTTAATTGACGAAGGAAAATTCTCTGACTGAGGACAATCTCTCCCGACCAAAGGGAGGGGCCGTTTCCTGCCTCCAACCCCATAAAAAAAAGGCGGCAATAAAAAAAACATCGTCCGCCCTGCCACCAGACGTGTATCGTTCTAAATTTCAATACATTAAATATTTCTTTACTGAAGTTATTGAAATGTCTTCGATATATATAATTTTATTTTCAATTTTTGCAAATAAACAATTCTCAAACGAATCAGCATTAGCATGTAATCGGTTTAATGTAATCTATATTTTTTTTTTTTTTATTAACCTTCATTTTCTAAGCTCGTCACTTGTTTTGTTTGTAAATGACAAGGGGCGAAACCTATTCACCTTGATATGACAAGGAAACACAGACAGTATATTTGTGTTCAAATGAAACCCCGGGTACCAGAAAAAGCTACTCAATTTTCAAATTTTTCTAATGTTAAATGATTTACAGCCATATTGAATTTTTGAGTCTGTCAAAGCAATTGACGCTCAGTCACCGCCTTCTAACACTTGTATATGGAAATAGGTCTAGTGTTGGTCCTGATGGCATTTAGATTGGGAACGGCAGAGTAAATTAAATTAGTCTGCGTCAGGTATTTGAGAGCACATTTTAATTTGAGGAAATCAGTTAAAAAAAAAAATATCATTTTACAGAATATAGTATACATGCTTTTGCATACACACACAAAAACAATTCTATTCAATATAACCGCCATTAGTTTCGATTACCGCACTCGATGCGTCTTTTAAAAGATAAAGTGTTCTTTATTCATGTTTGTCATGACGTCCTTAATAGTAGTCGTCAGCGAGTTCTTGGTATTGTGGGCATGCTTGTTTGTCTCCCACTCAATGACGCCCCAGACGTAAATCAGGAGATCTAGTAGGCGAAATGTTACGATTAATATGATTGCGAAAATATTTTACTAGCCATTCCTGGACTTTGCCAGCTCGTGTGATTTGGCCTTCTTGGTACACGTTACTTCCTCGATCTTGACAACGGTGTCCAGTATCTTGATATAACCCTAAGGTCTTGTAGTAAAGAGTAGAGAAGCATAACGTGGCTTTCGTTGCTCATAACTCCCAAGACCATCACAAATGACGGAAGCTTGTTGTGGATAACTGTAGGGGTTGTAGCGAGACTGGCGCACATCCACTTGTCATACTTCCTGTTCGCTTTTTGATCTTGAACAAAGTTATTCTCATCAGAGAAATACCAGAACATGGTAGGCCTTCCGAGGTGTCTGATATTGCTTAACAAGCGCTTCGACCGGATCACACGGTTCTCTCGCGTACTATTGGATATAAACAGCCTTCTCATAACATGGAGCTGATTGGCAACGGCCCTCATTGATTTTCCGGGATTCTCGTCAATGATACCCTGAACTTGCTGGACCAACTCGACATTCCTGCTAATGTCCGACTGTTGAGAATGTTTGTTTGTTCTTTTTTTTTCGTGGCCGCTGGACACATTCTGTTTGTTTTACGGTATATCAACCTCAATGGGTTATTTAATGCCGACAAAATTTTGATTGCTGGTAATATTTTGTTTTTTCAAAAATTTATTTCTGATATTTTTTTTTTTTTTTTTTTTTTTAATCTGCTGGCAATATTTTTTCTCAAAATGTATTGCTGGTAATATTTTTTTCCAAAAATGTATTGCTGGTAATAATTTTTTACAATAAATTTCTGGTATTAAAACCTGTTTTTACATTTTCATAGTGTTTTGACCCCAGTTTGGGGGTTAACTATTTGCCCATAGCTGGGACCCTAACAGGTGCTACCATCCCAGGTCAGGATGGATCTGGGAACACCAGCAATTAAGTGGTGGTTCCATGCTCGTCAAAACCTCTAGATCAGAGGCCTTGCTGTTGGACGTAGTTTATCGTCATACCCAGGACGGGCTGCCAAGTTTCTTAGCTTTGATAGTTCTGGATACTTGACCCCAACCCCCCGAGTCAGGTTGTGACACAAGGTCAGTTTTTAACCTGGGGACCCGAATGTTTTTGACTCGGGCCGCTGGTCCAAACTGGTTTTAGTTGGCCATAGCTTGTCCAAGCTAGTCCTAGCCGTAATACTACCAGCCCGGAGACGAGTCCTGTGCCAGGTAGGTATTTGACAGACCATACTTAAAAGTATGATCTGCGAGCTTTGATAGTTCTGTCTGTGTGTATTGTAAAGTCCTTATGCTTTAAAGCAAAAAGTTCTATGAAATTTAGGACTTCTTCTAAGTTTATTTATTTATTTTAGAATTATCTTTTCTCAATCATGGATACACGTGGATGAATTTAAAGTGCACATAACGTATTTCCATTTACATGATAAACTATTTCATAAACCCGTATGTACAAATTTATGACGTTTCATGAAATTTATGCTAATTTTATACGTATATTAGATTTAGTCAAAATTTGATTGGATAGAGAGGTGCTTATTAGATCTTTGAGTTCATTCTTAGAATGCCTCCGTTTCCACCAGACCGTACTTTTCTTATAGAAGGGGCTATGGTCATTACCTGGAGCTTGGTGCGCCTACCCCTCCCCCAACTGTTTTCGAACCCTGGTTCCACATGGCCCATCATCGACTTAAAATTCGGTTTCGTGACAGTGTTCACCTAGGTCTTATTTAGCAACCAAATCGTTTATCTTCTCGTCCTTTTTGTTTTTAAAGCATAAAAATTAAGTCTAGATCCAAGGGACCAGTCTCTAAGAGGTAGTTTCTCGCGAGAGAGCCAGAATTAATTCCTGGCTCCTAAAGGCAATCCCAAATCTAGTATTTTTGGTCTGTGGTACGCATGACACCACCAACTTTAAAATCGACCTTGTGTCACATTCGCTTAGAGTAGATGTGTGGATAAATACCCTTCAATTACGAAAACAGAATCGTTCCCTGCTTTTCGTTAAGTTTCATACTCGTCCAGTAAATTAATTTGTAAATTTGTTGGTCCTTACTCCACCTATTTTTTTTTTTTTTTTTTTTTTAGCCAATTTGGATTAGAAGCCAATCCGACATTATCTCGATTACATACAAAACACTTTTTATTCTAAGTCTTCTAAATATTGTGAATAGTTATTTATTTGTACTAATGTACAAAATGTGGCACAAGGCCAAAAAAGGGGGTTGGGGGAAGGACGGTCTTCTGTCTTAATTCTAAACTTAGCTAGTAACAGACACTGACCCACACATACCAACAATAGTCCTATCACCCAAACAACACATTCACTCCTACCTTTCTTACTACGTCCACCATAATACCTCATTCTCTATGAAATCCTTTAATATTGTGAATAATTAATCTAACGCTATTTTTTAATATATTATCCTAGAGGGAGATCGTCTCTCCCATGTCTGCTTGCCCAAGACACGCCAGGTATGCCTTTCCGACTATCATGATGAGCCTGTTGTCGGCTGATCTTTTTACTGGAAGATCCTAAAAACCCAGATACTGACATCGATATACGTGGAGGGAACTCCTGGTCAGGTACTCACTACGAACTGACTCTACGATCAAACCCATTCATAGTGATATCTTTCAAGGCTCTGTTGGCATTTACGTCTTTTTGGAATCTATGGCTAGAGATTTCATGGTCTCTAGCGAAATTGACGTAGCGACTTTTAATCTTATTGGATTATTGGTGTTGTAGCTTTTCAGCCCAGTAAGAAGTCTGTTTTTTCTTAAGTCTTTATCAATTATCTTGCAAACAAATTTTAACTCGCCTAACTTACGTTTCCATTTCGAACTGTGACTAGCATTACACATAAAAAAAATACGGTCTTCCTGATGTATCGTAATAAGTTCATATTTTCACTACTATAAAATACCTATTGAAATTCCCCTATTGCATCGTTAAATATGAGCTTAACTAAGTAAATATTGCAGTAAGTGTGAATGAAGGTCCTTATTTAAAGTCGTCCTATGTATGACGATAAGCTACGTCCAACAGCAAGGCCTCTAAACAGGTTTTGAGGAGGGTGGAACCACCTCTTACTTGCTGATGTTCCCAGGTCCGCCCTGACTCTGGGTCCCAGCTATGGGCAAATAGTCTACCTCGAAACTGGGGTAAAAACACTATGAAAGTGTAAAGACTGGTTTTAATATCAGAAATACTTTGTTTAAAAAAAAAAAAAAAAAAAAAATTCTTGAAAAAAAAAAAAAAAATTGCCAGCTATACATTTTTTTGAAAAAAATTGTTACCAGCAACACAAATAGATTTGACAAAACTATGTTACCAGCATTGAAAATTGTCGTCATTAAATAACCCATTGAGGTTGATATGCCGTCAAACAAAAATAAACCTTAAAGAGGTTACAGATTTCATTCTCAATCTCTCTCTCAACAATGTCCGTCTTTCTTATGATCAAAATGGATTCAACCATTAAAGTATCGACGGGATGTATATTATATGCTAAACCAGGAACAATTCTGATTATAATCTGATCCTTACTAGGCCGCTTTTCCATCCTTCCAACCCATTTAGTTTTCTCAACGATACATCTATAATACAGTCGTTTCTCCTCCCCCAATGATAACTTCCTAAATGAAACCTGGAAAGGGCACCGTACAGCTGGATTTTGAAAATCGTTTCATAATTTTATATGTAAATATGCAAAGCAATTCTTTTTAGGCCTTTCGTGTTGTCAGATTCTTAATATTGGTAACCCAATACAACTCTTAAGATTCCATGAACATAATGTCGAACTCTGGTATCTTCTATTCTAAGGCAACCCAAACAATATACCTACAATTCTTCAAATTACTGATTTTGTTGCACCTCCTCACCTATTACCACGGCCTCTATACACATTTGATAAAGTTTATTAATCTTTAATGTTACAGAATTATCTAATCGGAACCCTGGGGGACGAATTCACATTCCATGGGTTAAAACTTTTAGTATTAACAGTATACTGCTCCTGCCTTTGTGTCGTGATTCTTCAGGGCGTGGACGATCAAGGCTCTCCACAAATTCTTGTCCTTTGTAGTCCCCTAATAAAATTCGTCGTTTTGCACATTTTTTTTCTAATCTCTGTTCTGCCAACCACTTACACGTTCTTGTCAGGTAATTGGTGCGCTGCTGTCCCGCTTGCATTCAACATATCGGTCAGATTTTGGCAAACACTCATTCTTCCTGTTGTCCTGGGTATGACTATAAACTACATCCAACAGCAATGCCACTGATCAGGTGGTTTTGAGGAGCGTGGAACCACCTCTTAATTGGTGGTGTTCCCAGGTCCACCCTGACCCGGGGTGGTAGCACCTATTACGGCTCCAGCTATTGGCAAATAGTTAACATCCAAACTTGTGTAAAAATAGGTTTTAATACCAGAAAAACTTTAAAATAATTACCAACAATTTTCGAAGGAAAAATTATCAGCAATACTTAAATAACAGCAATACATTTAAAAAAAAAAATTACCAGCTATAGATTTCTTGAAGGAAAAATATTCTTGAAGAAACATTGCCAGCAATAAAAAAAAATTGTCGGTATTAAATAACCCATTGAGTTTGATATGCTGTAAAATACACAAACCAAACCAAAACATTCAATATGTCTGTTAGATTTGCCGAACACTCTTTCCTCATGTACCTTACAAATTTAAACTCTTTCTGAGGCTTTTTTGTTTCGCTTTTCTCTAAACTTCGTCGTTGCTCACATACGCTGTTGATGATATTCTCAGCATCCTTCTGTAGTATCTTCATCTGGACTTGTAGAAAAAAAAATTAAGCACAAAACGAAATGTTCCCCCCGTCCAGAGAACTATCCCTTCTGTCACTTAAACTGGGAGGGATATGCGGGCGACTGAAAACAAAACGAGTACAAAGAGGGGGCCAATGACCAATCACGCCCTAGCTAAGTTAACCAATTTTCACAAAAAAACAAAAACAAAAAACAAAACTGCTACTCTAACCTAACTGGCTTGGCTGGAAATGATGTTTCTCTGAAGGACAAATCCTTCAACCAGTTAGCATAATTTGCCACTTGTGGTTATCAACAGTCATCCACCTTTCAGCAATTCCTCGGAAATGCAAATCTGAATTTATTTCCAGACAATCTCATTTGATAAGTATGTTACCTTCGTCTGCTGTCTGAATTCGTTTCCTATGTAACAGTAGTTAATCACTGGCGCTATTGTTAAAAAAACAACAACCCCCAAAAAAAAACAAACCCACTAGCCTCAAAGATTCAGTCTTTTTAACTTAAGACAATGAAATCTCTAAACTGACTTTACTGCCTAAAAATAAAAGCCGGCGTTCGCAAGTAACTACATTATGCAAACTACCACGTTCTGGATACGCCGGTCAGTATGGCATAAGAGAAGCTAATAAGAATATTAACTGCCAATTATTCTAGGAGAAACGAATTTTCTTTTCATTTGTTGTATAGTAACTGAGACACCTTAAAGTACCCGGTGGCTAACACCTCTACCAGACATTGGTTGACAATTGGACTCCTTTCAAGCGCAGAAGGGCATAAAAAGAATCAAAATCAATATATAAACATTATCTGTAGTAGTTTTTTTTTTTTTTTTCCTTAATTTAACGTTATGCTTGGGACGAGTTTATTCGTCCTTGTCTGACACTTTCGGTAAAAACGTATATACACGATTAAAACGGACGGGGTTAATGATTAGCCAGCATGTCGTGTTAGATAAATAACGATTGATTAGTGAGTTCGATCCTCACTGAGTGCTCAACAGAAAGCTACGCTTAGAAAATCATGTGATCCCGACCTTTGTCTAGGATTCATATATTTTAAGTATATTAAGCCCAAGACCCAGGCATTGCCTCTACTTCGGGAAGAGACTGGGTTTATTGTGCGGCACCTGAAGCGTCCCCCTTCCCCCTCCAAAAAAAGTATTGAGGGGAGCTTGGTCAATTTTTGTACGGTATTGCCGTCAAACCTACTCTGAACCTTGTCCTTGTCACACTCGGCACCGTCATGGGTGCTTAAAAGAAAAAACAAAAGAAAAAAACAACCCTATATTAATGATCATATTGCTGCCATGTTTAATCACCTTTGCCTATCTAGCATTCTCTAACGAGCGTCCATTTTTCTGGATGCATTAAATGTCCTTGAAAAATCAAACTTTTAGATGTTAATTTGGCTATTAACATTACGCTGCTAAAGTTCTCCAAACTGTGAACCAACGACTGCTGAAATTGCTAGGTACGCTGGATTAGTTATCCAACAGTAAAGAAATAGAGATACGCCGGAACCCAAACCACATAAGGATTAAAGTGAACGTCCAGGTAGGCTTGGCTGTAAAGTATGTACGAAATTAAGCCCTTGATAATTTATGCGGACCTGAAAAAAGATATAAACCGTTTCATTAAACAGAAGTGGAGGAAGCGATGAAACAACAACGAAAAGAACTTTGGTACAATAACCTCTGCCCTGGGGAATGGAACAGTTCATTTTATATATATATATATATGGAATATATATATTTTATATATATAAATCTTACCATTCATACTTGAGAATGAAGATCAACCAACATGAACAATATGCCAAGCCTCACTCACACACGTGAAACATTCTAACTGAATGTACTTGTAAGGAACGTTCTGGGCATGACGATAAACTGCAGCAGGGCTCTGATCGGGAGGGCTTTGAGGATCCACCCCTTAATTACTGTAGCTCCTAGACCCACACTAACCCGGGGTGGTAGCACCTGTTAGGGTCTAAATTTTCATATTTTAAAAAAAAAAATCAGCAATGCATTTTATTATCGATAATCCTAATTACAAAAATACGCCAATGAAACCTGATATACACTGATTACTTACAAATACATATTCTATTCATACGAACCTATCCTAAAAGCGTCCTGGGTATGACGATAAACTACGTCCAACAGCAACGCCTCTGATCAGAACGTTTTGAGAAGCGTGGAACCACCTCTGGTGTTCGAGGTCCACCCTACCAGGGGTGGTAGCACCTGTTAGGGTCCTATCTATAGATAAATAGTTAACCTGCAAACTGGGGTCAAAACGCTACCAGCAATACATTTTTCAAGAAAAAAAATATTACCAGCAATAAAAATTGTCGGCATTAAATAACCCATTGAGGTGTTGATATGCCGTAAAACAAAATAATCCAAACCATAAAAGGAAACCAACGTGAGAACTAAAATTACTACAATCGTCAACATCTCCTGCTTTAAAGAAATAGGTCTGCACAAATCATATCTATGAAAAAAAAAGTTTACCCAGAAAGTATAAAATATCTTGTTGAAGGCATAAAACTGTTTAAAATATTTAGATTTCAGCTTTAAATATCTCATGTAGATGTTGATATGCCGCTAAACAAAATCAACCAAACTGGGACATTTGAAATGTCGGTGATGAACGGTTCTACTCGGAACATATGTTGATGGCTAAAGTGAGAATCCATGAATGGAGTTCAAGTTTCACCTTAAGCTGTTATGTTCATTCTCGTTTAGTAACCTTGGAAAAGGCATGAATCCATCAGGAGTGTAGACTCTGGTGTTAACCAAATGGTTAGCAACCAGAGTCTACCAGGATTACTCTGAATTCAAAATCGTGAATATTCTAACGGGGGAAACATTTCTTAACAAATTATGGCAATTCAGATAAAAAAAATTTGAGCCATGATTGCTTAGAACCAGAGGAGACACATCATTAACAAATCCACAATACATCTGTGGCGAACGCGCGTTGGTCCAGGCGCAAGAGGCCTCGCATTGCGTGTTGTCATGTTTTTCAATACCAGGTACACCCAGGTCTTCCTCGATAGCAGAGGGATAGCTTGGCATGTCTAGATAAGGCCCTAACTGCCGAGGTTGTGTTGGTTTATTGTGGGGGGTGGGGGTGGCCCCTGACCCCTACCTTGCCTTGCCTTGCCTATTACCCCCATAGTCGCTGAAAGCAAGGAGTTTCTCCCAACCTAAACAAACTCTTGCTGGACATTACAAAAACATCCTACTTCTGAATAAGACTTCATTTCACGCCAACTTTGTCCAAAGTCTGGCGTCTGAATCTACCTCTTAAAATACGACCACAGTCCTTACTTTCAGTTGTCTATTAGTCATACTACTTGTGTTGACCGCTCGGTTGTTTCTTTTAAAGAGAACATATGAATGCATACACAAAAGCCCATTGCCCTGGAATTTAAGCGATTAAAAATCAGTGTTGTTGACCTTTGTTAGGAGTGTCGTGTCGGATATGATTGAAATTTTAAGAATAATTAGCTTCACTAAGGAACATCCGGTTTTCTCGCCAACCAAGTTAGAATCAGTACTAATCTCAAACATAGCTAGTAAGTTTTTTTTTTTTTTTTTTTTTTTAAGCATTAATGCCATCACCTACGAAGCAACTGGTAATTTGGCAATTACAAAAAAAAAACAAAAAAAAAACGCATTTTTTTTTGTTTAATCTCGGCATTGAAAAGTTATAAAAGACCAACCCAACATCATTCTTTATAATTTTAATCTAACACGCTTTAAAGCTTACAAAAATTGCAAGCTGTTTGTAAAAAATTAAGTTCATCAAATCTTTAAGTTTTAAAAATTCATAAAATTAACCAGCGTCCCGGGTACGACGATAAACTACATTCGGTAGCAAGGACTCAGAGCGGAATATTTTCAGGAGCGTGGAACCATCTCTTAATTGTTGTTCCAACCGGACTCTAGGTGGTAGCACTTATTAGGGTCCCAACTATGGGCAAATAATTAAGCCTCAAACAGGGGCGAAAACGCTATAAAAGTATTAAAAAAAAGCATTTTTTATTGTAAAAGTTTACCTGCAATACATTTTTTGAAAATATGCTAATACTCCTAACAAAATTAAATTTCACCATTAAATGGCCCATAAGTTGAATTGCCGTCCAATCGGCAAACAAGCAAAAATCAACGATCCCACCAAACCATTTTTGGAGAGGACCCTCCAAACTAGTGCTAATGTCTTTTAATCCATGCAGCATTGTTTAGCGACCTACTTTCGTAAAGTTACAGTGTATTCTACCCTTTTCTCTTTTTTTTTTTTTTTTTTTACTAAAACTTTATAGGAAAGTATTTAAGAGTTAGTTATCGAGGTTAGGTCTTTCGGATCTTAAAGTTGTTTATTCGATCTCGTACTGTTTGAATCTTCTCGAACCACTTTAAACCTAACTCGAATGGATTTTCTGCGTTTTTTGCCTGAATGCTAGTTATGAAGTAGTCTAGTGTTCAAACATTTAAGTTAGTCTGGTACAAGGCTACAATAATGGAGTACCAATTAAGAACAGAAGAACACGGAAAATATGAAGTTACGATTGTAATCAAGCTTTTGCGAGTGAATCTTGTTCCGACATTAAATAATCCATAAGGAGTTATGACATTAAACAAACCATTAAGTAACGGGCAGCAGGTTCGACAAAACTCATAATATGCATATGTGCAGGTTATGCTAGATTGTTCAGTTCACTCGACATTTTTCTATTTTTAGAACCGTCCTGGGTAAGATGATAAATTGTCTAACAGCAAGGCCTCTGATCAGGAGGTTTTGAGTGTGGAACCACCTCTTAATTGCTGGTGTTCCAAAGTCCACCCTGACCCGGGGTAGTAGCACCTGTTAGGGTCCCAGCTATGGGCAAATACTTAACCACCAAACTGAGGTCAAAACACCATGAAAGTGTAAAAATAGGTTTTAATACCAGAAATACTTTGTAAAAAACGTTATTACCAGCAATAAGTTATTGAAGAAAAAATTATTACCAGCAATACATTTTTTTAAAAAAAATATTACCAGAAATAGATTTTTGAAGGAAAATTTTTACCAGCAATACATTTGAAAAAAAAAATATTACCAGCAATGAAAATCTTGTCGGCATTAAATAACCCATTGAGGCTGATAAGCCGTAAAACAAAAACAATTTTCAGAAAGATTACGTAAGACCAAAACAACATTTTGTATAGCCATCTTCATAACTTTCTCCAACAATTTCATATGCTTTTCTTTTCGTGCATAGTTGGTTTAAATCCCACTTTTTTATTTGAATATTGAAAAGCAAAAACTTAAAATCCGTTTAATAACCTTCAGCCAATGATATGTGCCGTATTCATTCAGGACGTTCATAGATCTCCAACTTCCTGCGTCCTTGGTAAGACGATAAACTACATCCAACACCAAGGGCTCCGATGAGGTTTTGAGGAGCGTCAAACTACCTCTTAATTACTGGTGTTCCCAGGTCCAACCGACTATGAGGATGGTATCACCTGTTAGGGTCCCAGCTATGGGCAAAAGGGTTTTAACCCAAATTGGGGTTAAAACACCATGAAAGTGTAAATAGGTTTTAATACCAGCAATACATTTTTAAGAAAAAATATTACACGTAATAAAAATCTTGTTGGCATTAAATAACCCATTGAAGTTGATATACCGTAAATCAAACTATAATCAGTTTTTCATTTCTTCCTGATTCGAAGTTTTTTTTTTTTTCATTTTTCCGAAAAATTAGTTGTTCACACGTTCAGTACTTCATATTCTCAGCATCCTTCTGTAGAAATACGGTTCTGATGCTTCAAGTTTCTTCTTCACCTGTGATAGTCCAGCATTTACTATCATATCGGTGGACCGATATTACACAACTGTTCAGGATTCTTTCTTTGTTTCTCGAGAGATTTCTCTTGTTTATTTATACTTTGCTTAGATTTTGGAAGGCCTCTTTCGCTATTCCAATGTGCCTTGGGATTTTAGTGTCGCATTTTCCGTCCTTTGTTTGACTCTGTCGGTTGGGGGCTTCAGAATACGCAGACTACACCTCTGTAGAGGGGTAAGCCCCTCCCCCTATGAGGCGTCCTGGATAAGACGATAAACTAAATCAATGTCCTCGGTGAAACATTGTACGTCCAACAGCAAGGTCTCTGATCGGGAGGTTTTGAGGCGTGTGGAACCGCCTCTTAATGCCGGTGTTCCCAGGTTCACCCTGACCCGAGGTGGTAGCACCTGTTAGGGTCCCTGCTATGGGTAAATAGTTAACCTCCAAACTAGGGTAGTGTGGAAGTGTAAAAATAGACTTTAATACCAGAAATACTTTGTAAAAATAAATATTACCAGAAATACATTGAAACATCTACTGTTAGAGTGTATAGATTTTGATCTCGTGCGAACAAAACTGAGTAATTAAAAAAAAACAAAAAAACATTACGAAAGTAAAACCATGTAAGATTGTAAATTTCCTAAAAGTTGGATTGTTCTAAAAAAAAAAAAGTAATTGAAAAATGGTTCAAATATATTTTTATACATTTTTTTTTTTTTTTTTTTTTT
The DNA here is from genome assembly GCA_903632075.3 of Acanthosepion pharaonis. Lineage (NCBI taxonomy): Eukaryota > Metazoa > Mollusca > Cephalopoda > Sepiida > Sepiidae > Acanthosepion > Acanthosepion pharaonis. The sequence continues at coordinate 1,254,449 of CAHIKZ030005417.1, forward strand.
TTTTTTTTTTTAACCGAACTATCGCTATGAATCTATTCTAAAAATTGTTGGCATTAAATGACCCACTGAGGTTTTGATATGCCATAAAACAACCAACAAACCTGCAATACATTTTTGAAGAAAAATATTGCCCGAAATAGATTTTTGAAGGTAAAAAAAAACATACCACCAATACGTATTATGAAAGTGTAAAAATGGTTTTTAATACCAATAAATTTTTGGAAAATATTACCAGCAGTACATTTTTGGAAAAAAAAAAATATTACCAGTTTCATATTTGAAAAGAAAAAAAAACTATTACCAGCAATAAAAATCTTGTCGGCATTAAATAACCCATTGAGGTTGATACGCTGTAAAACAAAGCAAACACTATAGACAAGACTAAAAACTTCAAACTGGTTAAGCAAAGGACATTGCACGCTACACAGATTTAAACATTCACATATTAATTCGTTTTTGCATTCTGTATATGCCGTAAAGTAAGGTTACTGTACTCAACTGTGTATAATGAAAGTGAAACCTTACACCGAGAATTACATTAAGTATATTGGAAGAAATTCATTGTTTTACCTAACGATTAAATCTTGTCTGGGTATGACGATAAACTACGTCCAAAAGCAAGGAAGGCCTCAGATGGTGTTTTAGTTTTCAGAAAAATAATGTTGCCAGCTATACGTGTTTTTTTTTTTTTTTTTTTTTTTTTTGGAAAAAATGTTACCAGCTATACGTTTAATTGTACTGTATATTTAATATATAAACTTAATTTGGCATTAAATGACCTACAGTGGTTGATATGTCATAAAACCCAACCAACTTGTTACAAACTTTTTCGTTTTGTCTGCGTCAGTAGTGAAACTCTGCAATATTATCAAAAAGATGCTTATTTAAGTTTTATCAGAGTATCGTTAAAATTCTCCCCTTATATCCCCCAAAAATTGTTAGTTATTTCAAGTGTGAAGATTTAAAATAAAGCGTTACTAAAACTGCTTTCACACTCTTGACTTTTCATTAGAATTCTGAAGTCACTTCGAAAATCTTATCGTTCACAGACTGTCCTCATTTTGGTGGGAGTGAAAGGAAAGCGAAGAATAGTTCTCGATTTTTCGTTCGCCCTGTCAGTTGGGCGGAGGTGGGACATTCAAGAATACGCCAGCTTTCTGTGTATGTAGAGAAACAACCCGGAACCTCCGTGTAATATTATTTTTAACTCTTACAAACCGGACCTACGTATATTATTTCAATTGATTTATAAGGCTGTTCGTTTTTTCCTATCCTGCTTTGGCCCATCCTGGGTAGGACGATAAACTACGCCCAATAGCAAAACCTTTGATTAGGAAGTTTTGAGGAGCATGGAACTACTTCTTAATTGCTGGTATTCTCAGGACCACCCTGACTCATGGTGGTACCACCTGTTACGGTCCCAACTATGGGCAAATAATTAACCCCCAAACTGGAGTCGAAGCACTGTGAAAGTGTAAAAATAGGTTTTAATACCAGCAATGAAGTTTTTAAGGAAAAGTTATCAGCAGTACATTTTTGAAGGAAAAAAAATTACCTGCAATGCATTTTTGGAAAAAAGTATTAATATTGTATAAAATACAATTATGGCACAAAGCCGAAAAGGGGGAATGAATTGAGGCTGGTTTTCACAATCTAGCTAATCCGATTTACGACCCATTCACTCATTACATTAACCACAATAATTCATCCGTCACCAATCAATACCCCATATGCCATAAGGTCGCATATTCCCAGGGAATTATCCCGATCACTCAAGCCCCTCGCATTCAGAGTAGCTATCTTAATAGACATCTTCTAAGCCTGCAAAAAGAAAAAGAATAAGTGCAAAAACCTATTCACATACGGGTCGGAAATTTGCAGCTGACAGAACTCCGACGGATCGTCCCCAGGCTCTCTGTGCTGTGCCCATCTCCGACGTCATCCGTCCATCCGAGACAATCCCGCCGACGTCCATGGGGTACATTAGTTTCAAGGCCCTGTAAGGAGAGGGATGGAGACATACCGGGACCCTCCCTGCACAATAATTGAACAGTTTCTTCAGGTTTGCTGTGCCCGTTGTGAAGGTTTTTTGGGTATATACCGTATATAACTAGGAGATTTATTTGTTATCATACAAATTGTGGCACAAGGCCGAAAAGGGGAGGGGTAATGGCTGGTCCAAACTATCCTATACCTAGCTAATCTGATTCACGACCCATTCATACATTACAATTTACTCATTCACCACAAGAACTCGTCCATCACCAATCAATCCTTCAACCACCATAATACCGGATTCTCACAAGGGTGACCTACCAAAACGCGCCCCAATTCATAAAAACTTAATGATACATAAATGATATACATAAAATTATAAGCATGATAGAATGCAATGGGAGGGGGGGGGGAGATGAACCCAGTAATAACTAAAAATCAACACAAAATGCAAACTAAACATAACATATGTTAGTAGGGACCGTCCAACCCTCAAAACAGAGAGGACGCTGTATTCTGACCTGAGGACAAAATCAAGAGACCCTCTCACTAAGGGAGTGGGAAAGGATAAAATATTATGCGGAAAATGGGAAAATATAACGCTGACCCAGTCGAGATAAAATTGGACCAAAACAAACTGGGGACGTTGGGAATCTCGACCTGGACCATAACCAAAAAATAACCGGGATCCAGGCCAGGAACAACACTTACTCACATTAACTAGGTACACTGAAGCTCGTCTAACCTAACCAAGGGGAGGGTTCCACAGGAAGCCACCCTGATGTGCTATAGGTTGACATAGAAAAGAAAATCAAGGCTAGCCCCGGTCACACGAACCAAGCTCGCCTCTTTTACCCATCTTTCGCTAAAGACTGTCGAATTTCAATCGTTTTCTATCAGATCTAATCTTCATCTTTAGCTGATGCTCAAAGAATTGGATTAGATGCTGATAAGAGGATTGCCCCGCAAGACTTCCTCCATGCGCGTCGTCCAAATCACCATTCGAGCCGTGGCCATCAGCATCAGAAACACCATTCGTTTCACCCCGGAATACGGGGGCGACACATTGTCACACGCGTATGCGCGATCAATGGACACAAGCTGTTCGGGAGCGAGACGAGCCGTCAGCTCGCCGACATGGTACCATAAGGGGCGGACCCGGGGGCAATGGTAGAAGGCGTGCGAAGCCGTTTCTTCTAAACCAAGGCCGAACCGTTCACAGTCTGGCAAATCCGCCAAACCCCATATGAAAGCCTTGTCATTGAGAGGCAGCCGATTCCGAGTCAATCGCCAGGTAAGCGAAAACTCAGGGTTACTGAGGTAATCCGCCGCTGGCGCCCAAGACCAATAAGAACGATACTACTACTACTACTCCTCCGACAAGCCGAGCGTATCACGTAGCGAATCCTTCGCTAATCCACGATAGAAGACCTTCCTAGGCCGAGAAAGGTCACTGGACCGGGGAATGGCCTTCAAGGCCAACCGACACTCGCGGAGGAAATCCGACTCACCCCGGGGTTTACAACGACGCTCAACCCGCGAGATGGGGGGATTGATGGTAAGGCTAGTGAAGGCGTCCCTAACAATCCCCTCCAGAATCGGATCATCTCTAGTCAATGCGCGGCGTAGGAAAGCCAACCTAGTGGCACGGATGTGACTCAGAAGGTGCGGCATTCCCAGCCCCCCATGACACGGACGTTTGGTGCAGACTCGTCTGTCGAACCTGTTCACGCGTCCCCTCCATAAAATGGAGGATAGCGATCGCTCGAGCGCCTTCTGGTGGTCCTTACAGAGAGGAAGTACGGACAATCGATAAAGAATCAGGGGGAAAATGTATGTAACACACACCTCCGCCCTGCCCTTCACTGACAACCGCCGTCAATTCCAAGTCTGGCCGGCAGAATCGACCTTTGCACGTACTTCAGACCAATTCTTCTCCAGCTGGAGGTCGGGCCCAAACCATACTCCAAGAATGCGGACAGGACCGTCCGTCCAACCGAAGCTGCCCGGAAGAGCGACCCCCTTCCAGGCACCTAACCGCAATCCGGTTGACTTGTCGCGGGTTATCTTGGCCCCTGTCACCTTCTTGTACCGATCAAGCGCCTTCTGTACCGCCTCAATGTCGCTGCGGGACGACACGAAAGCAGATACTTCATCGGCGTTCGCGGAAACCCTGGCTCGAGACCCTCCAGGCACGGCAATTCCACGTAGGGCCGGACTGCCGGTCTCGTCCTTCAGCCAGCGAAGGAGAGGCTCCAACGCATAAAGGAGAGGCGACAGCGGACAACCCTGACGAACCGACCTAGACAGCACGAACGCGTCCGACAACCTTCCGTTCAGCTGTACCACAGCACTGGGGAAGATATACAGGAGGCTAATCCAGCGGCAGAAGTTGGGTTCGAATCCAGCGGCCAGCAGGACAGTAGCAAGGTAGCGATGGTCGACCCTATCAAATGCCTTGGACTGATCCAAATTGATCAGCGCGGCTTCTTCGTCGTCTTTTACACCCTCTATGATCATCAGATCAGATGCAGGTTGCTCTGAATTGTTCGGCCCCTCACAGAACAAGTCTGATCATGTTCCAACAGACTCGGCAACTGACTGCAAACGCTCCTGCAGGATCTTGGCCATAATCTTTAACTCTGTGTTTAGCAGGGTTATGGGCATGTGATCGTCTAGGTTCCCCCATCACCTTTGCCCTTTTTCAACAGTGATCACGCCTCTGGTGATCCGATTGGGGATGGACCCCGACCGAAACTAGTTGTTGAACACTGCAGTCAAAATCGGAACAAAGATGTGCGACAGCCTCAAGTACACTTCATAGGGCAAACCATGCAGACCGGGTGACTTGCCTCTGTCGACCTTCTTCAATACCGCGTAGACTTCGCCCTCCGTGATCTCTTCCTAGCAGCTAGCCGCTTCAGTCGGCGAAAGCCGAGGAAAGTCAGCCAAATAGCTACGAAACTCCTCCTCACGGAGACCAGGCTCCTTGGTAAACCGGTTCTCGAAATGGCGCCGAAACGCCTCGCACATGTCGTCAGTGGCCCGAAGAGTGTGCCCCTCCGGGGAATCGACTTCACGAATGTAACGATCGCCACCTCGACGGACCTCTTCCCTGCGCATATCTGCGCCCAAGTTCACGGCTTCGGAAGACATCTTGCTTAACTTATGTCTAATTACCTGGCCCATGTAACGCTTGCTTTTCAAACGATCCAGGGCCTACCTAGCTACGGCTATCTCTAGGGGATCCCCCTAGCCACTGTCCGGGAATAACTAGCTTTTAAGCGTCTTCACCTTATGAGCTCTATCTAGAGCGAGCCGTTTGCTGAAATCAGTGGTGAAAGACCTCATCCTAGAATTAAGGCGTTCCCACCACTTATTCCCGATAACCGCCCCAACTAGCTCCCGCTGCACTAATCTAGTTAGCTGTTCCTGAAAGTCTCGCCTGTCTAGTAAAGACAAATTGAACTTCCAGTACCCAGCCATTCTAGGCCTATTTCCTAACGCCACCCTGGCACAAACAAGTTTGTAGTCCGAGTAGCCTACCCAGTGGAACGTAGGGCAATCTAACAGATCTATGTCGGCTCTTCTCACTAACATTCTGTCAAGGTAGCTAACTATCTTGTCAGACGGCCAACAAAGAGCCCACGTTCACATTGCCCCAGGATGATCGACCCGGTATCTATCGACGAGAACATAATCGTCGATCAGATCAAACAGGCTACGATCGCCCCATCTCCACTCAGCACCCCGCCCCTGTCTAACTTGGGGTCCCATTCCAGTCCCCCATTAAAACTAGGCGCGTTGAATCCACTAGAACGGCCCCAACTGCCGAAAAACGAGACTCGTCTCCTCCCGGTCATTGGGGCATAAACCGCAACGACTCGGAACGAACCACTTTTCACGGCAATATTACGATCAACCGGCCCTCGGCATCGGTATGCACAAACCTTCAGTACGTCTGACAAGCGAAACTCCTCTGGATAAGCGATCCACATACGGGACGGAAATCTGCGGGTGAAAGGCGACGGATTTCCCAGGCTCCCACCCTAACTCCGACGTCATCGTCCCAGAACAATTCCACCAACGTCCGTGGGGGGTGGTTTTATGGCCCTATATAGTGATGGATGGAACGGACCCTCCCTGCACAAAAATTGTGCCCCAATCGTTCTTATCTCTGGGAAGGCCTCTCTGGCCTCAGAGATGGAGTTCATTCTTTAATGTGTTTGCCCGTGTCCCGGAGCAGGAAAATTTCTTGGGTCTTCTACCGACTTGCCATCGACGGATTAGAGATCTCTTGCGGGCGGAGAGGTTTTTATCGATCTCCCCCTTGTCCAACCTGAAAATTTCTTCAACTTTTCGAAAGATCCTCTTCTTCTTTCCCCGCCCTATCTTCTTCTGTTGCCATCAACAGCTTCCACAGTGCCCTTGTCATCCTTGCCGAAACTTTTGGAGTTATGTTTTTGGCGCTTCTTCCATAGCTGACACCAGTTAAACTTCGATTTTTAATATCGGACGTCAGCAGGGAAATAGTCTTGACATTAACCGCATCAAATATTTCCTTGATGGACAGGAGTTAGTTTCCATTGGTGAATTCCTCATATTTGTGCCTTAGCTCTTCATAATACACTGCATCCTTTTGAATGACTTTCTACCCAGGCCGATTTTTTGGGGTTACATTTTCCGTTGACACAGCAGTTGAGCGTCCTGAACTCCGCCATAATAGTAATGTATACTATTACGACGGAGAACCCGTTAATTATGCTGTTTTCCTTTTACACTTGAAAAAAACAAAACTCAAAAATATTCAACAAATAATATTCAAAAAGAAAGAAATCAAACAAAGAAAGAAATCAAACAAAGAAAAACCAGACCGAAATCTGGGGTAAACAAAAACAAACAGATACAAACAAACGAAATCAAATGAATCAAATGAAAGAAGGGAGGTATTAGCACGAAAAAAGGAAAACTTAAAATACACAAACGCAAAATCAGGCTGAAAATGAAAATAAGGGTTCAGAGAAGTTCAAAAATAAATAAAGGTAACTAACTTATAAACTTATTTCGTTCAGGAACAGTTCACTGGGACTAACAAACGGTATATGTTATGTAACTAGGATATTTATTTCGTACTTGGTACAAAATTGTGGCACCCGATGAAGGGGGAAGGGTAGAGGCTGGTCCAAACTAACTATCCTATACCTAGCTAATCAGACGACCCATTTATACATTACAATTTACCCATTCACCACAAGAACTCGTCCATCACCAATCAATCCTCCAACCACCATAATACTCAAGGGGAACCTTCCAAAACGCGCCCCAATCCATAAAAAAATTCCAGGATGGCATTCCAGTCCCCCATTAAAACTAGGCGCGTTGAATCAACTAGAACAGCCCCAACTGCCGAAAAACGAGACCCGCTCCTCCTGGACATTGGGCGCATAAACCGCAACGACTCGAACGAACCACTTTTCGGCAATATCGGCCACGATCAACCGGCCCTCGGCATCGGTATGCACAAGGTCCACCTTCGCATCAAGAGTACGTCTGACAAGCAAAGAAACTCCTCTGGCAAACCGGTCCCCATATGCTGAATAGACAAGTCATCCTCCAGCACACACGCATCGAAACTGCAAACAAAGTGGGTCTCTTCGATCGCGGCGACATCCACATCCAGGGACAAAAGGTCCCGGAGCAGGCGGGCAGCCTTTCCCCGATCCCTTAAGCCCCTCACATTCAACGTAGCTATCTTGGTTTCCATCTTCTAGGCCCTGTAAAATATAAAACACAGAATAAACCTACTCACATACAGGGCGGAAATCTGCAGCAGTAAGCACCCCGACGGATTGTCCCAGGTTCCCTGTACCCAGCTCGGTCGTCATACGACCCCTCAGGACAATACCGCCAACGTCTGTGGGCTATGTTAATTTAATTGCCCTATATAAAGAGGGATGGAGGAATACCGGGACCCTGCCTCATTTTTTTTAGCTCTTCGTTGTTCTCTTCTAATACCCTTAATTTAGGGTACGCCTCCTGAGCCTCATAAATATGGCTCCATACCTTCAAGTAGGCCCCAGTGTCCCTTACAACTGTAATGACCCCTGGGGCTTTGGGGAAGTTTCGTGGATCCTCTATTGACTTCTACTTCTTCTAGCTTAAATAAGAGCCCCCAACAGGGCCTTTTTTTGTTTCGACAGGCCTTTCTTGGCCTCCTCCCTGTCCATTTTACAGATGCCATCTGGCCCTGGAAAATTTTTTTTTTCTTTTTCTTCTCCCTAGTCCGATGAGGAAGTAGCTGGCGAACTTATGGGGGAAGAGGAGATTTGCACACGGGAAGGGGAAGAAGGGACGCTCCAAACTTCGCTCCGCCCTGCTTCGGTCCGATTGTTCTGGTTCCATTTCTTCAGGCCCCTCGTCTCTGCTCCTTTTCAGGGACGCCACTCTCGGTGGAGGCATTTTGTCTACCTTCATTGTTGACTCCTCCTCCACCTGCTTCTGTTTGTATTGCTGTTGTTTCCGCTGCACCAGTTCTTGTTTTTTCTGCTGCTCCTGCTGCTGTTTTGTCTGCTGGGGTTTCTCAGGAGGTTGTTGCTGCTGCTGCTGGGGCTTCTGCTGGGGTTTTGGTTGTTCTTGCTGCTTCTCCTTCCGCACTGGAGTTGAGGGTGAAGTTGTCGCTTTTCCCCCTTTCCTAACCTCCGTCCAGTCTCCCGGGCCAGTCTTTTTCCTTTGCTGGAGCCACCTCTGCCGCTGCTGCTGTTGCTGCTACTGCTGGCGTCTCTTTGGTTGTTGGCTGATCCTTTTTCCGGGGGCACTCTTTAGCCATGTGCCCCACCGCACCACACGCCCAACAACACGGCTTTCTACCCTCCACCACCACCAGCATCCTCTTCTCTCGACAAGTCAGTACATTGAAGTTGTCCCTATCCAGGACCATCATGTCTCCAATCGCTATTCCCGACCTACTTCTGACGGCATTTACCTCCTCCACTTGGCCGACCTTTGCAAAGAAAGCCCCCATCCTGTCCAGGGGAATGTCGGCCGGAACACCATGTATTGTAATGCGCGTCTTTCTCGTGCCCATGTATTCAGTTTGAAGGCGTAAGTTCGCTGTGGACAGAATGTTTCCGGCCAGCTGCTTTGCCTCCTGCTCCGAGCCCAACAAAATGTCCCATATGGCATTGCTCCTGCTGGCCAGCATTTTGGGGATAATCTTTAGGGTCTTTAGCGCTTCTTCAACATTTTCTCTGCTGACTCCAATCAATTTATGCGTTTTGACGTCCGTTGTCAGCAGCGAAATAACTTTCACTTTTATTGCGTCCAAAGCCTCCTGAATAGTTATGAAATCATTCTTTTCTTTTCTCTTTTTTAATTTTTTTTTCCAAAAGTCATGAACAAAATAAAAAGCACAAAAACAAGAACCAAAGATAATTCAAACAAATAAACACAAAACAAAATAATATATACAAAATAATACAAATAAAACGGTGGGGAGGTAAAAAATACAAGAAAGGAACCAAAAGTAAAAGAAAAGGAAACAAAATACACAAATCAAACAAAAACAAAAGGATTGAAAAGGTTCTAGAAAAATAAATTAAACACTTAACCGTTCGTTCACACAATTTTCAATCGCTTGTCGAAAAAAACAATAATTCACACCAAGTTATGTAACTAGGTGATTTATTGGCAAAATGTTACAATTGTGGCACGTGGCCGATGAAGGGGAGTGGTAGAGGCTGGTCCAAACTAACTATCCTATACCTAGCTAATCAGATTTACGACCCATTCATACATTACAATTCACCCATTCACCACAAGAAATCGTCCATCACCAAACAATCCTCCAACCACCATAATACCACATCCTCTCCAGGGGAACCTACAAAAACGCGCCCCAATCCATAAAAAATTGATAATACATAAAATACATAAAATTCTAATAATGATAGAATGAGAGTGGCGGGAGATGAACCCAGTAATCAACTAAAAATGTAACATAATACAAACTAAACATAACATATGTTAGAAGGGACCGTCCGACCCCCCCCCCCAAAAAAAAAAAAACAGAGGCCGCTGTATTCTGCCCAGGGGACAAAATCAAGAGACAACTCTCGCTAAGGGAGTGGGGAAAGATAAAATATTATGCGGGAATGGGAAAATATAAAGCTGACCCAGTCGAGATAAAAGGGGGCCCAAAACAAACTAGGGAGGTTGGGAATCTCGACTTGGACCATAACAAAGAGCAGCCGGGATACAGGCCAGGAACCACACTTACTCACATTAACTAGGGTACACTTAAGCTTGTCTAACCTAACCAAGGGGAGTGTTCACAGGAAACCACCCGATGTGCTATATGGGTGACCTAGAAAAGAAAATCAAGGCTAGCCCCGGGCACACGAACCCAGCTCCCCTCTTTTACCCCCCCTTCGCTAAAGACTGTCGAATGCAATCGTTTTCTATCAGATCTAATCTTCATCTTGAGCTGATGCTCAAAGAATTGGATCAGATGCTGATAAGAAAGACGATTGCCTCGCAAGACTTCCTCCATCCGCGTCGTCCAAATCACCATTCGAGCCGTAGCCATCAGCGTCAGAAATACCATCCGTTTCACCCCCGGAATACGGAGGCGACACATTGTCACACGCGTATGCGCGATCAATGGACACAAGCTGTTCGGGAGCGAGACGGGCCGTCAGCTCGCCGACATGGTCCCATAAGTGGCGGACCCGGGGGCAATGGTAGGTGTGCGAAGCCGTTTCTTCTAAACCAAGGCCGCACCGTTCACAGTCTAACAAATCCGCCAAACCCCATATGAAAGCCTTCCGTTGAGAGGCAACCGATTCCGAGCCAATCGCCAGGCAAGCCTAGGCCGAGAAAGGTCACTGGACCGGGGAATGGCCTTCAAGGCCAACCGACACTCGCGAAGGAAATCCGATTCATCCCGGGGTTTACAACAGCACTCAACCCGCGAGATGGAGGGACTGATGGTAAGGCTAGGGAAGGCGTCCCTAACGATCCCCTCCAGAATCGGATATCCTCCAGTCAATGCGCGGCGTAGGAAAGCCAACCTAGAGTCACGGATGTGACTCATAAGGTGCATTCCCAGCCACCCATGACATGGATGTTTAGTGCAGACTCGTCTGTCGACCCTGTTCACGCGTCCCCTCCATACAATGGAGGATAGCGATCGCTCGAGCGCCTTCTTGTGGTCCTTACAGAGAGGAAGTACGGACAATCGATAAAGAATCAGGGGGAAAATGTATGTAACACACACCTCCGCCCTGCCCTTCACGGACCATCTCCGTCGATTCCAAGTCTGACCGGCAGAATCGAGCTTTGCTCGTATTTCAGACCAATTCTTCTCCAGATGGAGGTTGGGCCCGAACCACACAAAGCATAAATAAGAGCGCGGACAACCCTGACGAACCGACATCGACAGCACGAACGCGTCCGACAACCTTCCGTTCACCTGTGCCACAGCACTGGGGTAGCGATACAGGAGGCTAATCCAGCGGCAGAAGTCGGGCGCGAATCCGGCGGCCTGCAGGACAGTAGCAAGGTAGCGATGGTCGACCCTATCAAATGCCTTGGACTGATCCAAATTGATCAGCGCGGCTTCTTCGTCGTCTTTTACACCCTCTATGATCGTGCAGATCTGATGCAGGTTGATCTGAATTGTTCGGCCCCTCACAGAACAAATCTGCTCAGGTCCCAACAGAGACTCGGCAACTGACTGCAAACGCTCCTGCAGGATCTTGGCCATAATCTTTAACTCTGTGTTTAGCAGAGTTATGGGCCTGTAATCATCTAGCTTCCCCCCATCACCTTTGCCTTTTTTCAACAGAGTGATCACTCCCCTGGTGATCCGATTGGGGATAGACCCCGACCGAAACCAGTTGTTGAACACTGCTGTCAAAATCGGAACAAAGATGTGCGACAGTCATCCTCCAGCACACACGCATCGGAACTGCAAACAAAGTGGGTCTCTTCGATCGCGGCCACATTCACATCAAGGGACAGAAGGTCCCGGAGCAGGCGGGTAGCCTTACCCCGATCCCTTAAGCCCCTCACATTCAGCGTCGCTAACTTGATAGACATCTTCTAAGCCTGCAAACAGAAAAAAGTCAGCGCAAAAAACCTCACATACGGGGCGGAAATCTGCAGCGGTAAGGACATCGACGGATTGTCCCAGGCTTCCTGTGCCCAACTCCCTCGTCATCCGACCATCCAGGACAATACCGCCGATGTCCGTGGGGTACGTTAGCTTAATTGCCTTATATAGTGAGGGATGGAGTAACACCGGGACCCTCCCTGCGCAAAAAATGATTCAATTTCTTTAAATTTGAGTTTTCCAACTCCAACACCCTTATTTCAGGGTAGGCCTCTTTAGGCTCATACAAATATTTCCATACTTTGACTAGGGTAGTCACTCCGGGGGCATGAGGGAAATTCCGGGGGTCCTCAACCGACTTTCCGTTTACGGTGTCCATTTTGACCAGGAGTCCCAAAAGGGCCCCTTTTTTGTTTGGATAAGCTCTTTTTAAATTCCTCTTTATCTACCTTACAGATATCATCCGGGCCTGGGAAGAGTTTCTTTTTCTTCTTCTCCCTTGGAGGGTGAGGAGGGGAAGAAGTAGATGTGTGTGTGTGTGTGGGGGTGTCAATTGAACGCCCGGAAGAGTTGGAGGGGGAAGGAGAGGGAAGACAAGTAGGAGAAGAGACGCTTCTGCTCTTGGAGGTTGCTTTTTCAGCTCTACTTGTTTTCAGCTCTACTTGGTGAGGCAGGGATGGAGTGCCTCCTGGTTCTATCTACGACTGCCTCCTCCCTACCACGTCTAGAGTGTCCCTGTGTAGATTCTTCGTCCCCCTCTTCTCTCGACCTCTTTAAGGTTGTCGGCCGAGGAGGAGGCATTTTGTCCACCTCCATCGCTGTGTCAGGCTGCTGTTCGTCACTCTGCTGTTTTTGGAGCTGTTGTTTGTTTTTCAGCTGCTCCTTCTCTTAAGACTGCGTCTCCTTGTGCGACTTCGCCTCTTTTTGAGGCTGCGTCTGCTTCTTCTGCTGTCCCTCGTTTTGCAGCTGCTCCTTCTCTTGAGACTGCGTCTCCTTGTGCGACTGCGCCTCTTTTTGAGGCTGCGTCTGCTTTTTCTGCTGCTCCTCCTCCTTGGTCTCCTTTTGGGGCTGCTTCTTGTCACCTTGTACTCCTTCCTGTTTTGAGGGGGACTATGTCTTTGCGGCCTTTCGTCTTTTAACCTCCTTCCACTCTCCTTCATTTTCCTTTGAAGGAGTCCCCTCAACCACAGCTGCTGCTGTCTTTGCTGCTACTGTCTTTGTTGTTGCTGGTTGGGGTGGTGGTTGATTACTCTTGCCAGGACACTCCTTGGCCATGTGCCCCACGGCTCCACATGCCCAACAACAGGGCTTCCTGCCTTCAACCACTACCAACATACATAGCTCCAGGTCCCCTGTCGCTATCCCCGTCTTGCTCCTTATGACCTTCACCTCATGTACCTGTCCATATGCCGAAAAAAAGCCACCCATCCTATCTTCGCAGATATCGGCTGGCACACCATGGATAGTAACTCTTATTCTCCTTGTGCCCATATATTCCGTCTGGATGCGCACATTTTTGGCGTTTAAGATGCTACCTGCCAGATCTTTTGCTTGTTGCTCGGTTGGCAGGAGGATATCCCACAACGCATTACTACTCCTCGCCTTGTGGCTTAATGTTCAGCCCTTTCAAGGCTTCTTCCATTGCTTCCCTGCTGACTCCGATTAATTTCCGAGATTTAATATCGGATGTCAGCAGGGATATTGTGCGTATATCAACCGCATTTAATGCTTCTGGAATCGTCAGAAATTCATTCCCCTTGTAGGATTCCTCGAATTTCTTTCTTTGAGTAACGTAGTACTCTGCATTTTTTTTCTACCGGCTTGTTTTCTCTCCATACATTTTTGTCGGGAGACACCGGCGGTGGTGAGTTGTTTATATTTTCTTCCGTCATGGTGGCTGGCCACCACAACGGGCCAAATAAAGAGTTTCTTTTTTCTTTTCTTTTTTCTTTTCTTTTTTCTTTTCTTTTTTTCAAAATGTATCCAGAATGCAACAGTTAATAAACCAAATAAAATATAAACAGAACAAAGACAACCAAAGGCAGAAAATGTATCAAATCAAATCAAAAAATGCAAACAAAACACGTGGGGAGGAAAATTACAAACAAAAAAAGAAAAAATTAAACAGAAAGGAAAATAACCGCACAAATGAAATAAACGGAAAAGAACAACTGAAAAATTCTAACAAGTTTTTAGCAAAATAAATCAAATAAGGCAAAAACTTATCAATTCAAACGCAGTTTCCACAAATTCGTCGTAATACACCACCTCGTCCAATAATCAACAAGACCTGGGGGGTATATTATATGTAACTAGGTTATTTATTCTGTTACTTTACAGAATTGTGGCACAAGGCCGAAAAGGGGAGGGGTATAGGCTGGTCGTCACTAACTATCTTATACCTAGCTAATCTGATTCACGACCCATTCATACATTACAATTTACTCATTCACCACAAGAACTCATCCATCACAGATCAATCCACCAACCACCATAATACCACATCCTCTCCAGGGGAAACCTACCAAAACGCGCCCCAATCCATAAAAATTTGATGATACATAAATGCTATACCAAAAAATTCTAATAATGATAGAATGCAAGGGGAGGGAGATGAACCCAATAATAACTAAAAATAAACACAAAATGCAAACTAAACATAACATATGTTAGTAGGGACCGTCCAGCCCTCAAAACAGAGAGGCCGCTGTATTCTGCCCAAGAGACAGAATCAAGAAGCACTCTCGTTAAGGGAGTGGGAAAAGGGATAAAATATTATGCGGGCATGGAAAAATGTAAAGCTGACCCAGTCGAGATGAAAAGGGGACCAAAACAAACTGGGAGGTTGGGAATCTCGACTTGGACCATAACCAAAGAGCAGCCGGGATACAGGCCAGGAACGACACTTACTCACATTAACTAGGTACACTTGTCTAACCTAACCAGGGGGAGGGTTCCACAGGAAGCCACCCCGATGTGCTATAGGTTGACATAGAAAAGAAAATCAAGGCTAGCCCCGGTCACACAAACCAAGCTCGCCTCTTTTACCCACCTTTCGCTAAAGACTGTCGAATGCAATCGTTTTCTATCAGATCTAATCTTCATATTGAGCTGATGCTCGAAGAATTGGATCAGATGCTGATAAGACGATTGCCTCGCAAGACTTCCAAATCACCATTCGAGCCGTGGCCATCAGCGTCAGAAACACCATCCGTTTCGCGAAGGAAATCCGATTCATCCCGGGGTTTACAACGGCGCTCAAACCGCGAGATGGGGGGACTGATGGTAAGGCTAGGGAAAGCGTCCCTCACAATCCCCTCCAGAATCGGATCTCCTCCAGTCAATGCGTGGCGTAGGAAAGGTGACTCAAAAGGTGTGGCATTCCCAGCACCCCCATGACACGAACGTTTCGTGCAGACTCGTCTGTTGACCCTGTTCACGCGCCCCACTCCATAAAATGGAGGATAGCGATCGCTCGAGCGCCTTCTTATGGTCCTTACAGAGAGGAAGTACGGACAATCGATAAAGAATCAGGGGGAAAATGTATGTAACACACACCTCCGCCCGGCTCTTCACGGACAACCTCCGTCGATTCCAAGTATTACCGGCAGAATCGACCTTTGCTCGTACTTCAGACCAATTCTTCTCCAGCTGGAGGTCGGGCCCAAACCACACTTCAAGAATGATGACAGGACCGTCCGTATAACCGAAGCGGCCCGGAAGAGCGACCCCGTTCCAGGCACCTAACCGCAAGCCGGACGACTTGTCGCGGTTTATCTTGGCCCCTGTCACCTTCTCGTACCGATCAAGCGCCTTCTGTACCGCCTCAATGTCGCTGCGGGACGACACGAAAGCAGATACGTCATCGCCACAGCACTGGGGGAGCGATACAGGAGGCTAATCCAGCGGCAGAAGTTGGGTGCGAATCCAGCGGCCTGCAAGACTGTAGCAAGGTAGCGATGGTCAACCCTATCAAATGCCTTGGACTGATCCAAATTGATCAGCGTGGCTTCTTCGTTGTCTTTTACACCCTCTATGATCGTGCGGATCAGATGCAGGTTGCTTTGAATTGTTCGGCCCCTCACAGAACAAGTCTGCTCAGGTCCCAACAGAGACTCGGCAACTGACTGCAAACGCTCCTGCAGGATCTTGGCCATAATCTTTAACTCTGTGTTTAGCAGAGTTATGGGCCTGTAATCATCTAGCTTCCCCCCACCACCTTTGCCCTTTTTCAACAGTGTGATCACGCCCCTGGTAATCCGATTGGGGATGGACCCCGACCGAAACCAGTTGTTGAACACTGCTGTCAAAATCGGAACAAAGATGTGCGACAGCCTCACAATTCATAGGGCAAACCATCCAGACCGGGCGACTTGCCTCTGCCGACCTTCTTCAATACCGCGTAGACTTCGCCCTCCGTGATCTCTTCCTAGCAGCTAGCCGCTTCAGTCGGCGAAAGCCGAGGAAAGTCAGCCAAATAGCTACGAAACTCCTCCTCGCGGAGACCAGGCTCCTTGGTAAACCGGTTCTCGAAATGGCGCCGAAACGCCTCGCACATGTCGTCAGTGGCCCGAAGAGTATCCCCGTCCGGGGACTCGACTTCACGAATGTAACGATCGCCACCTCGACGGACCTCTCCCCTGCGCAGATCTGCGCCCAAGTTCACGGCTTCAGAAGACATCTTACTTAACTTATGTCTAATTACCTGGCCCATGTACCGCTCGCTATTCAAACGATCCAGGGCCACCCTAGCTATCTCTAGGGGATCCCCACAGCCACCGCCCGGGTGTAACTAGCTTTAAGTGTCTTCACCCTATCAGCTCTATCTAGAGCGAGCCGTTTGCTAAAATCAGTGGTGAAAGACCTAATCCTACATTTAAGGCGTTCCCACCACTTATTCCCGATAACCGCCCCCACTAGCTCCCGCTGCACTAATCTAGTTAGCTGTTCCTGGAAGTCCCGCCTGTCCAGTAAAGACAGATTGAACTTCCAGTACCCAGCCATTCTAGGCCTATGATCTAACGCCACCCGGGCCCAAACGAGTTTGTGGTCCGCGTAGCCTACCCAGTGGAACGTAAGGCAATCTAGTAGATCTATGTCGGCTCTTCTAACTAACATTATGTCAAAGTAGCTAACCACCTTGTCAGAAGGCAAACTAAAAGCCCACGTCCACATTCTCCCCCCGGGATGATCGACCCGGTATCTATCGACGAGACCATAATCGTCGATCAGATCAACCAGGCTACGATCGCCCCATCTCCCACTAGCACCCCGCCCCCTGTCTAACTTGGGGTCCAGGATGGCATTCCAGTCCCCCATTAAAACTAGGCGCGTTGAATCAACTAGGAACGGCCCTAACTGCCGAAAAAATGAGACCCGCTTCTCCCAGTCATTTGTCGCATAAACCGCAACGACTCTGAACGAACCACTTTTCACGGCAATATCGGCCACGATCAACCGTCCCTCGGCATCGGTATGCACAAGGTCCACCTTCGCATGAAGAGTCCGTCTGACAAGCAAAGAAACTCCTCTGGCAAACCGGTCCCCATATGCTGAATAGACAACAAAGTCATTCTCCAGCACACACGCATCGGCACTGCAAACAAAGTGTGTCTCTTCGATCGCGGCAACATCCACATCCAGGCGAGCAGCCTTATCCCGATCCCTTAAGCCCCTCACATTCAGCGTCGCTAACTTGATAGACATCTTCTAGGCCTGCAAAGAAATAAAGCAGCAAAAACCTACTCACATACGGAGCGGAAATCTGTGGGTGAAATGACCCCGACGGAAGCCACCTCTTCCTTGTGTGCTGCTGCAGCCTTCTCTGGGAGTTCCTGCTGCCGCTTGGGAGGTGAAGCTGTCACTTTGGTTATCTTCCTCGCTACCTCCGTCCACTCACTGCTGGCTGCTTTCTTCCCCCCTTCTACTGGCACCACTGGTGTAGGTACCGGTGCCTGTTTCTCTGATTGTGCCGGCTTTTTGGTAGGACACAACTTTGCCAGGTGTCCGGCTTCACCACACACCCAGCAGCAGGGCCGGCGCCCCTCCACTACCACAAAAATCCTTCTTTTGTTGCACAGGATTATATTTGGGATGTCCTTGAATCCTTGGCGGTTCACGGTCACCATGACCTCCATGTCGCCAGTGGCGATCCCCGCCTTGCTTCTAATGGCCGATACATCCTCCACTGGACCATAGTCCGAAAAGAAGGCACCCACCTGGTCTTTGGAGATAAACATGGGTACATCATGCAGAATCACCCGCGTTTTCCTCGTACCCATGTACTGCATTTTAAAAGTCTTTGTGGTGAGGGTGCAACCGGCCAACGCCTTTGGCGCTTCCTCAGATGCCAATAGCACGTCCCAGCACGCGTTTGATCTACGCGCTAAGACCTTCGCCCCAATCTCAAGTGCCTTTAGGGCTTCCTCCATTGGCTTCCTATTGACCGGTATGAACTTCCTGGTCTTTACATCCACCGTCAATAGGGAGATTGTCCTTTTTTCTACCGTCTCCATAACCGATGGCACTGGTAACAGTTCATCCTTCGTGATGAACTCTTTAAGCTCCTGCCTTCGACTCTCATAATATTCGGGGCCTTTTTGCGGCCTTTCCGACACCCAAGCAGATTGTGCTAAAGAAGTAGTGGCCAAAGGCTCTTTTTCTTGGGTCACCTCCGCCATAGCGGGAGGGTATTCCCACACAAACAAACAATGCTCCACTTACTTTTTGTAATACAGGCGTCCACTGGTGTACAACACACACTCTAATATACACAGTAATACACACTAATACCCAACAAGGTATATTATATGTAACTAGTGAGCTAGCCAAAATAAGCTGACTCATTTTATAGTTCACCAATAGAAGGCTTAACCAATCAGAAGGCTCAAAATATTCAATGCGACTTGTATAAAGGCGGCCATGTTTTTTCCGAATATTTACTGGCAGCCTTTTATATTGAAGACTGAAGAATTACATAATAGCTGGTGGTGGTATTGGCGCTATAGGCGGATTCAGTAGAATGTCTGACTCGTGAGTATTAATCTTTAACATTGTTTTATTGAACAGATTACGTACTGCGCTGGATTCCATATTCATAGACTATGGCGAACACAAACTTCAAATTCATCAATTCATCATATTTTATTTCATCAACTGTTGTCCGGATTGTTTAACTCGGTTGGGGGCGGTGTAAAATTAAAGTAAGACAGATCTTTTAAAAATGTATTCAAAACAATTTGCAACATACATGAATTAATATGAATGAAGCCGAAACAAACTAAAAATACCAAATATATATTTTCACATTCTAATGAGGCCACGAGTTGAATGAAGGAAAACAAAATTGCAATCGCCAGCTCGTCTATTTTTTTTTAAACAGAAAATCTAGCGTTCCATGACTTATGCCTGTCGAGAGTTATTTTTAACTCGTAAAAGAACTTACATTCATGATCCTGCTGAGTAACCCCAGGCCTTATAACTTTCAAGAGACAATTAAAATAAACCTCTTATCTTGAGATACACATAATTTAAACTTAATATTGATTAGAGATATGAAACTTATCAATATAGAAATTGATAAAAAACAAATATCTCTTACAAATTCTAGTTAAAATAAATACTCAGATGAATTTCATCTCATTTAAGTTATCTTCTCTTAACCTTAATAGCGTATTATTGTTCTTAAAGTTTCAAAAATATACCTTTTTATTTTATTTTATTTAACTTTTAACCCCAAGAAAGGCGGGGGTGCCACGAGCACGCAAGGGGTTACAGAAAGTGGGAGAAAGAGTAAAGTGGCGTGATAGAGGAAAGAATGAAGAGAAGGACGGGGAATTAGATCAAGGCAGCTGGATATGTCGTTTGACATTGCATTTGAATAGTTGGAGATTATAGCTATCAGGGAAGTAAGTATGAGGAAGAGCGTTCCACAGAGGGGAATTGCGAAACATGAAGCTATTGAAGTAGAAGAGACGGCTACATTTAACCGTTTCGACAGTGAAAGGGTGGGACCGAGATGCCGATCTAATGGGACGTTTAAATTCATACAGTTTGGGAACTAACGAAAATAGCTCGTCGGAGCAGTTACCGTAAATTATTTGTAGAAAAGACAGAGGCAAGCGACGGCACGTCTGTGAGAGAGCGACTGCAGACGAGATGCCAGATCAGGGCCAACCACGTTGCATATCCGTCACTGGGTTTTGTCGAGGACCCTAAAACGATACCTTTGCCCACTTTTTGTCCATTAATTTCTACATCCAACAGCAAGGCCTCTGATCAAGAGGTTTTGAGGAGCGTGTAACCACCTCTTAATTGTTGGTGTTCTAGGTCCACCCTGACCTGGGTTGGTAGAACCTGTTAGGGTCCCAGCTATGGGCAAATAGTGAACTCCTAGTTTTTCCAGGTCTTACCCGCGTCCTGGGTATGACGATAAACTACATCCAACAGCAAGGCCCCAGCTATAAGTTTTGAAACAATAATGTTGCCAGCTATACGTTTTTTATTCCATACAAAATAGGCATTTAAAATTCATATAAACTGGATCTTAAGATATAGAAAGCGCTTAGTGTCAACAGATTTCGGGGAAAGTAGCGAGTTTGCTTCGTGTGAAAAGGGGCTCATTCTTAATTGATCTAGCGAGACAAGCTTGCTAACCATTACACCACCTCGAGGTGCCCAGGTGATTTTCCAAGCGTAGCTTGGATGTGGCACAAGGCCGAAAGTAGTGGGCACCCAGTGAGGATCGAACTCACTACTCAATCGTAATTGGTCTAGCGAGACAAGCTTGCTAACCATTACACCACATCGAGGTGCCCACCCATTGAGGTTGAAAGGTTGCCGTAAAACACAACAAACCAAACCTTCTCACACCGTTAGAGAGTTAACTTCTTGATTCTTTTCGAAAACAGAATACAACGGACACTGTTATTTTTTTCTGGGGTTGACGGGTCCTACTAACATCTGTTATTTTTTGTTTGGTATTTTGTTATATTTTAGTTTGTAAATGTGGATTCATACCCACCCTCGTTTCATGCCATCTTTAAATTTTGATATATCCGGGTTTCTCATATCCTGGTTACACTGTATAAAAGAGATTTTCTCTGGTCCCAAATTAGAACCAGACTTACCTAAACAAAATAGACCAAACCCGGATATAAGAGAAACCCGGATATAAGAGACTTCTTCTCCGGTCCCGACAACTCTCTTACACGGGTTACACTGTATACATATTTTTATGAACTTTTATACACTAGAAATTTTTAAATGACGGAGTGGTTTTGTATGTTCCCTTTGTGCGTGGGGTATTTTGGATATATGTAGGAGTAAAAGGTGAAGGCTGCCTTTTTTTTGGTAGATATGTTACTTGTAATGAATGAATGGGTTTGTGAATCGGATTAGCTAGGTATAGAATAGTTAATGATGACCAGCTTCATCCCACTCTCCCTTTTGGTCTTGTGCCGCAATTATTGTATTTGTGCACTAATAAATATACTCTTTATCTGGTGTGAAGGTGGAAGTCGTTTCGACTCCCGCCCAATCGTCTACTTACATCACTACGGGCTCATGTCTACGGGCTCATGTTGATCAACCTCACTAGTTTAGGTTTAGTAAGTTGTTAAATTCTACTCGCCTGGAATCCCCAGAGCTGGTAAGTACTATCCCTGATATTCAAGCCTGACTGGCCACCCCGAGTAGTACTTTTTGACTCTCACTATCTTATCAACATTTGTTTTGTTTTTTTATCTACATCTATACGTTACAAATTTAAAAGACCATCCTGAGTATGACGATAAACTACATCCGACAGCAAGGCCTCTGATCAGGAAGTTTTGAGGAGCGTGTAACTGCCTCTTAATTGCTAGTGTTTCCAGGTCCACTCTCACCCTGGGTGGTAGCACCTGTTAGGGTCCAGCTATGAGCAAATAGTTAATTCCTAAAGTGGAGTGAAAACAATATGAAAGTGTATAAATAGTTTTTTTTTTTTTTTGAAAAAAAAAATTACCAGCAATAAAATTCGAATATATATATATAAATATATATATATATATATATATATATATACACACACACACCTCATTTTAAAAAAAAAGATATATATATTATATATATATATATATATATATATTATTATAATATATATTTGAGGTATTATGATGGACGTAGTAAGAAAGGTAGGAGTGAATATGGTGATTGGAATATTGTTGGTATGTTTGGGTCCGTGTCTGTGACTAGCTAAGTTTAGAATTAAGATAGAAGACCGTCCTTCCCCAACCCCCTTTTTGGCCTTGTGCCGCATTTTGTACTATTGTACGAATAGATAACGATATATATATTATCAGCAATAGGGCACCTCGAGGTGGTGTAATGGTTAGCAAAGCTTGTCTCTCTAGAACAATTACGACTGAGTAGTGAGTTCGATCCTCACTGAGTGGCCCCCATACTTTCGGCCTTGTGCCACATCTAAACTACGCTTAGAAAATCACTATATTACCAGCAATAAAAATCTTGTCGGCATTAAATAACCTATTAAGGTTGATATGCCGTAAAACAAGCCAAACCATTCAAATGATTAAAAGATGAAAATTTTGGGGTCATTTTTTTTTTTTTTTTTTAAATCCGTGCATTTTTGTTCATGCTAATCCTTGAAAAAAAAAAACAAAAAAAAACACAGTATAAAATTATTGAAAATCCATAATGTTGGATGTGTTAAAATACATTTTGGCAAGAATAATCTCAAGTTGATGTTAAAATTGCCGCAAAACGTTGATTTTATTTAAGATGGAATTATCTATTATGACATATTACTAATTTGTATTTAAACACATTGTATTAATTTTTAACTTTTCTAGTTGAATTATTCACCTATATTGCATATGATCTAATAATGTACATAATTAGGTTACAATAAATTTTGCATTTTTTATGAATGCGACATTAGGAAAACTGACATGTATTAGTGACGTCGGGCCTTATCCTAGATTCAGAGGGAGACACAAGACCCTTGTATCGGCCCTGAGAAACTAAAAAAAGTAAAACAAAAAACAACCAACCAAAAACTACTCGTGTGGATTGTAACAAATTGACTAAGTGTAGATTTCTTTTTATACAAGGTAACAGCCACTAAGTACTTACTGAGAATCGAACTATTAGTGTTCTAAAGGTTTGATCTCATGACTATTACATCACGATGAAGTACCCGCAGTGAGTAGTTTGCTGAGAAAATACATTTTTGATTTAGAAGGGAAGCATCCTTGGTTTGACAATAAACTACATCCAGCAGCAAGGTCACTGATCGGGAGGTTTTGAGAAGCGTAGATCCACCTCTTAATTGCTGTTGTCCCCAGGTCCATCTTGACTCAGGGTGGTAGCATATGTTAGGGTTCCAGGTAGGAGCAAATAGTTACCCCCCCCCACCAAAGTAGAGTCATACATATTTTTTTTTTAAATGTTACCAGCAAACCATTTTTAAAAAAAAAAAAAATTAATAAATATTATTTTCATACGAACCTATCCTAAAAATCTCATAGGCATTAACCGTCCTGGAATGACGATAAACTACATTCAACAGCAAGGCCTCTGATCAGGAGGTTTTCAGGAACGTGGAACCACCTCTTAATTGCTGGTGTTCCCAAGTCCATCAAGACCCGGGATGGTAACACCTGTTAGGGTCCCAGCCATGAGCAAATCGTCCACACTTAAACTGTGGTTAAAACACTATGACAGTGTAAAAATAGGTTTTAATACCAGAAATACATTTTTGTAAAAATTATTACCAGAAATACATTATTACTAGCAATACATTTTTGAAAAAAAAAATATTACAGCTATAAATTTTTTGAAAAAAATATTACAAGCAAAAAATGTCGGCATTAAATAAACCACGGAGGTCGACATGTCGTAAACCAAACTGTTATGATGTTAATTTGGGGTTAATAAAGACAAACGCCAAATAACATGTAACACTAAAAAGGGGTTTATTCGGTTGGTAAGTTGGTACAGAAATCGCCTGAGTAGTCTATAACTAACTCAGCCCAGAACTTCTCGGTATTTATCATTTCACCCACGGGAAACGAATATGGCACAAGGCCGGTTTTATTGTGGGTTTCTCCGAGCCCGTAGGCTCGGCCAAAAAAATAGCCTTTTGAAGCCGATTAGACGGGTTCAGGCCCTGTCTACCTCCCCGGACGAAACCTTGCCCTTCGGCAAAGCCTCGTCCGGGTTCCTCTCTGCTAACGCCGAGAGTTCGACAGACGTCGGAAGTCAGCTCAAGAACTTCTCATTATTTATTGTACTATGTACAAATGTGGCACAAGGCCGAAAAGGGGGTTGGGGTAAAGGACGGTCATCACTTGTCTTAAATTAAAACTTAGCTAGCCACATTCACTGACCCTATCATACTGAACAATATTCCTTTCACCAAAACAACACATTTATCCATACCTTTCTTACTACATACACCAAAATGCCTCTTTGACTCCATGAAAAAACGTAAATAATCCCCTTATGTACAAATATTGTCTGTGGGGGGAGGGGCATAAAAAACAACAACTTCTAAAATGATCCCCAATGAAATATATACAAAATGACAAAATATATTTACAAGAAACCAAATAAAATTAGTGTTAGTAATAAAAACCCCCACAAACTTTTGAATGTGGCAGAAATATCAGTTAACCGGACGAAATCGATGCGGGACTTATGAAAATAAGGCCACACTCATTCATCCCAAGCATTCACACAGGCACACACTCATTCATACACAACAACAATTACGAAAAACACACACACGAAACGAAAGGCGCCCCGCATCTACCAGAGAACTGACATCACTGACCACCTAAAACGAGGTATGGGATGGGGAGTTAAACTAAAGAAAAAAAAGGGGACAGAAATAAAAGGGGTGCAATGAGCAAACACACACTAAGTTTACCAGAATAGAAAAACTAAAAGAAAAAATACAAAAACCTAATCTAACCTAGCTCCGGGATGGGTTGCCCATGTTGAACCCAGGAAAACAATATCCTAATGCCTAACCGGTATCCAGATGCCACTCAAGGTCAGCCCCTTTTACTCGGCACATACGCGCAAGATACACCCACCTTTTGTTGAATTCCGATGAGGTGAGCCGTTTTTCCGTCCTGATCTTGACTTTAAGCTGATGCTTAAAAGAACAAGATCAGTTGGGAAAAAGTGAACTTCTCGCCCTCATGGAATCCCTTCTGACGCGTCGTCAAATCACGACTCTCATAACCCCTAGTAAGCAACAGAACACATAGTGTTCAGCCTTCGTCATCTGCGGCACCACATTGCTACAAACAGAACTGGCTTCCAGGAAAAAAACTTTCTATGCAGCATGCGAACCATGAGGCCTTCAACAAACCTGCACAACTTGCTTTACCGCCCTGCACTGAAAGAAGGCGTGACTAATAGTCTCGACTTCCCCCGTACAACGACGACAGTTTGGATATTTCTCCAAGCCTGCTGAACAAAGTCTCTTGCCGACCCAGAGGGCTTCACGAATCACCAGCCAGGTGGTGATGCCTCATCGTTATTGAGACATTTCAACCCGGGCGCCCAAGGCCATATCGAGCGACCTCCTGCTTCGTAAGACCGAGCTCGCCAATCAGATCATCTTGTACGGACCCCCCTAACTAAAAACTTGATATAATGCCTTCCGAGACAACGCCTGGGCGTTGGAGAGACCATCGAAGCCCGTAAGAGGGCTTCAGAGCGCGACGACATTCACGATAAAAGAGCACTCGGCACGTGGTAAACGGCCGGCCTCTTGTTCGCACGAGTGCACACTTTTCAGGGATGGAAAATGTTTCTCCTTTTTAGTAAAATCAGCCCAAAAACCCCCCCCCGGGTCTCGAAACAAGGAAACAGCCTCAAAAACCTCCTGGGGCCAAAGACACCCCTCAACAAAAACTTTGAAAAAAGGGGGGACCCTTGACGGGATATCCTCACGGTCATGAGAAAAAAAGGTCTCCACAAAAAATTCACCCCAGGCGCTGAAGGTCGAGAGCCCCCCCTCAACTCGGACCTCAGGCCCCCCTTTTAATATAACAAGCATGGAAGTCCCATTAGGGGTTTTTCCCCGGATTTAAAAATGGCCGGTAAAAATCCGGGGTCTCCATGAATTTATCCAATTTTTATGGTCGTGGGGAATCCCGATATCCCAGGGAAGGTCAATTTGAGCCCCCATAAGGATGGGTGAATAAAAAGGGGCCCTCCCAGAATTTTAATTTTTTTTGTTTTCTACAAAGGCGTGGGAACATCTTAAGCACTTCCACCATCCCGGGGTTTGGTGTCGGTCCAACCTAATAACGTCAGGCCCTGGGCATTTTGGGAATTTTTGGTCCCCCAATTCTTAGAAACTGTTTATAAAAGGGGAAAAAATCTTTTACCCCCCCTTGGGGCCTTTCGGCCTGGGCGGGGGGAAAAACCCCTCCCCCCGTTTAAAAAAAAACTTTTTTTTCTTTTTTTTCTTTTTTCCCCCTTTGGGACTTCTTTCAGGGGGGAGGAGGATTCCATTTTGCAGTGTTGTAAGGGTATGAAGGGGGGGGTTTTTGTTTAAAAGGGAAAGGGTGGGGGTTTCTGGGGTTAAAAAAACTTCCCATAGGGCTGGGATCTCTCTTTGGGGTTTGTTGGTGGTAAAGGGGATGGGGGTTGTTTCTTGGGAAAGGGGGGAAGGACAGAAAGGTTGGGGCTTTTCTTTTTGTGCCTTTTTAATTTTTTGATTTTCGATTTTCATAACCAGCAATTTTTGTTTTCTTGAAATTTTAAGGGGGGCATCCCCCAACGTTTTAGGGGAGTGGGGCTGTAGTCCTTTTTTCCCAGGGGTTCAAGGGACCCGAGGGGAAAACCCCCCCCCCCACCCT
>CAHIKZ030005418.1:0-15611 GCA_903632075.3 Acanthosepion pharaonis
CTTCACTCAGCTTGCTCCACAACTGAGTGTTTATCTTGACCACGTGATTTTTCTACATGGCGCTGCGAACAGGATATATGACACCTGAAGATTGGGAACTCTTCTTCATTGAAGCAGGCATATCCACTGACTCGGTCAAAACTCATGCAACAAGGTTTGCAGACGAGAAGCTGACAATCGAGAGCCTTCAAATGCTGGATCGATCCATGCTTAGGGAGCTGGGGAGTCACATTAATGGGAGAAGCCCTGTGTATCATCAAGCAGGCTAAGGAATCCACCACCCAGACAACCCGCATTCAGGCACTAGCAGCCAAGCCTCCCCATCTCAATCTCGAGATGACACCACAACAATTCAGGAAGTTCCGAATTGACTGGGATGTCTTTACCAAGATGACAAATATGCCAAGCTCCCAAGCTAATATTCACCTATACAATTGTGCTGATGAGGCTGTGCAAAACGCCATAATCAACACACCCTAACTTCTTTACCACTGATCCAGATAATCTACTTGACATGGTAGAAGCGTTTGTCACCCAGAGGTCAAGTCCTATTGTCCATCGCCTTGCTTTTTTCCTCCATGTCTCAGGATGCGGATGAGCCAATACAAAGTTACCTTGTCCGCCTCAGAGCCGTAGCTGTTGATTGTAACTTTATCTGCCCCTCGTGTTAACATGACCTGTCTGATATATACATCAAGGACCAGATCATCCGTGGAATAGCAAATGACACACTCCAGGCTGACCTACTGGCCAAAGCTGGGGGCTTAAATCCCTTGAACAAAATATTCGTCATGCTGAGGCATTTGAATCAACATTGCGAGACCAAACTTCAATGGCTGGCGCTTCAGATACAGATGCTGCTCGGCTATCAACATACCGCAGACAGAAGGGTACGCCACAAGCCAACGAGGGATCCGTACCAGCACCTATTGCAACTGCAATGTTAAACCAAACCACCAGGCTTGCTTAGGTTGTGGCAGCCACCAGCATGGCACCTCAGGAACTGGATCACGCCAGCTAAAATGCCCAGCATGGGGACAAACATGTAGTAATTGTGGGAAGCCCAATCACCTATCAAGGGTATGCCGGGCTAAGAAACTGGCTCAAGCGGTCAGGAAAAAGCCTAGAGGCTAATGAAGCCGCCATGGACACACTTATCGCCCACATCACATTCAATCAAACGACGGGCACGTATACGTCTAAAGACACAGGCCAGATAAGGAAATTGATGCATATGTTGTTCCATTTTCGCCAAAACCGGATCCCAGACAAGTTAAGAATATTCCCAGAAATCACAGCACTAGGATGACGAGGACATGGGCCACCATATGTCTCGGAGGACTTAAGCACCTTCTGAATATGGGGCTCACTACCAACAACCTCATTCCATCAGAAAAGTCGTCTGATGGTTGGCACCTTCACATCTCTTCCAGTGCAATTGGCAAAAAGATCCAGCGAAGCAGTTAAACATCGTCCAGGAAGAACAACTAAACAAGTTTTATACAATGGGTTGATCCAGCGGCTATACTTCAGCAAAAGCCTGCATTGACGTAGGGATCGAAAGACTTTCCAAACCCGACGACTACAATATTACCCCAAACAGCAAAACAACACATGCCCTTGACAAGTACACATAAAAAAATCAGACGCGAGCCTAAACAATGCAAAGTCGAGGGACAACTTCCAACGCGCCCCAAAAAAAAACCCTTTTCCCCAACAGAACAAAACATTGATAGGCTCAAGAATTGGCTATTAAATCAATTCGCCGAAACGGCGTTCAAAAAATAATGGTGAATTCCACCAATGTCTGGCCCCCTGCACATATACACCTCAAAGAAGGAGCAGTCCCCAAAGCCAGACATAACCCAATTCCTGTGCCTTTTTCACTTCAAAAACCCCAGGCCCTTTGGTAAGATGTGAAACAAAGTATGGCATGCCCAAAGACCCGTCGGCATGCCCGTCGATTGGTGTAGCACTATGGTCAACCGCCAGAAAAATGGCAAACCACGAATACCCATACAGACACTTGAATTCAAGTGCAAACGGGAAACACACCATACAGGGTCACCATTCAGGTGAATTAAAAGAAAACTGTGTTGGATGCTGTTGATTTCATTCCATCCCCCTTAGATAAAGAGTCCAGCCATCACCACCTTCATCACAGAATGGGGAAGGTTCAGTACCTGAGGATGGACAGGTTACCTAGCATCTGGCGAAACCCGAAGGTATGGTTAATAAAGACATCCCCTGACAAAGTAAAAATCGTAGATGACACTATACGACACTGACATCGAAGGAGCCTTCTTTTCCTCTTCCATTGCGCAAAAACGGAATCGCTGGGAGACATATTTCAAGCCTACGGTGCTCCCGAGGAACTCAGCACTGATGGTGGGCCACCCTTCACATCCCTTACATTCAAGCAATTTTTTACAAGACTGGGCTGTTAAACACAGGTTATCATCTGCTGGTTACCCACAATCCAATGGTCGAGCAGAGCTTGCTGTCAAAACGGCAAAGAGAATCGTAAATTGCAAGACAGGAGCCCAAGGATCGTTGGACAATAATCGTGCAGCAAGAGCCATCCTCCAATACAGGAATACGCCCATTCAAAACATTGGGCTATCCCTGCTCAACTACTACTCCACCGCCGACTACGTGACTACATACCATCCCATAAAGACTCTATAAGCCACATGCGAATTGGATAACCGCAGCCCAAAATCGCGAGATAAGTCTGTCTCCGGCGGAATGCTCGTCTCATAGAGCGATACAACAGAACAGCACATACTTTTAAACCCCCTTCAAAAAGGACAAACAGTGACACTACAACGACCAACAACCCGTCGATGGGACACAACAGGTCAGGTCATTGAAACCCTCCCCAACCACCAATACCGTATCAGAGTTGATGGATCAGGTAGAATTACCTTACGAAATCGCCGATTTCTCAGGAAACTGGATACACCAACAATTCCAGTTCAAGACCTAGTGCCTTACCTGAGACCCTACACCAGTGCAACAAACATTCGACGCAGGAATAACATCAAACACTGCTCAGTCGTCCAGACATTGTCCAGACTACTTCCGCACAACCAGCCAGGTTTAAAGGAACTCATCCCTCCCCAAAGGCCACTACCCACACGCGATGGGGGGGAGATGTAGAATAACAATAATAAAAACACTTACCGGCGTAAATGTTCCAGCTAGCGTCCAGCTGGCAGACAAAAAATAAAGCAGGTTGTAACAGGTTGTAACTTAATACAAACCCTGCAAACTAACTGATGAATCAAGCTGGTATTTATAAAAGAAATCAATAACAGCCCAAGCAATGGATTATCCCACTTTAGCACAATGAGATGCTCCATGGCATCCATAAATAGCTCTCTTTCTAAAGGTTGGATTATTATTCACTTAGCTAGCTCCACAACTGAGTGTTTACATCAATACGTGATGAAACAAATGACAAAATGACAAAATTGATAAATTTTTTTGTAAGTTTGGATGTGTGGATTATTTATTGGATTTTGAAAAATTCTGATTCTTTATAAAAATATTATAAAAAATACCATGTAAAAGTACGAACCCACCTTTCTCTCCAGTTATGGGTTATATAGTCTCACTAAAGAACTCTACTATGAAAATGCAAATCCACAATCTTCAAAATAATAAGATTCTCTCCACTGCATATGCATATGAGACCATATTTAAAATAAAAAAATAGTTTGACAAAGAAAAAAAGAAACGGTTTCTCTCCAGTGTGTTGGAATCTGTGTCACTATGTGTAAATTACATGAAAATGCAGAAAAACAACTTTTACAAGAATATTGTTTTTCAAATTTTTTTTTTTAGGCATATGTATTTTGTGACATGCTTGAAAAATGCAGTTCCACAAACATCACAAGAATTTGGCTTGGGACCGTTTTTGTTTGTACATTTCTATTTTTTTGTGTGTTTGTTGTGTGTGAAAATGTACAACTACAAACTTCACAAGAATATTTTTTTCTTTCCAGCATGTGTAAAACACGGCTGACCATATTTGACTTCTGTGAAAATGCAGTTTGACAAACATTACAAGAATAAGGTTTTCTCTCCAGTGTGTGTATGCATTTATTTGACCACCTTTCATTTCAGCAAAAAATGGGGATCCAAAATTTCATTCAAGAATATGGTTTCTCATTTTTTGTGTTTTTTCTTTATGGATGACCATAGTTGCATTTTTTGAAAATGCAGTTCCACAATATATACAAGAATATGGTTTCTTCATCAGTGGTTTGTATGCATTTTTTGGTTTGACCAATTTTATATTTTCTTTGAAAATTTCTATATATTTTTCACATGAATATGGTTTCAACCAGTGTTTAAGAATAAAAAAACCATAGTTGATTTCTTGAAAATTAGTTCCACAAACTTCTTTTCAAGGTTATAGTTTCTTCCAGTGTTGTTGTTTTTGTTTGACCAATTTTTTTTCTTTGAAAATGCATAATAAAACTTCACATGAATATTTTTTTCTCTATCATGTGTGCATTATATGTTTCATAAGGAATAGGAACTTATTTTAATTTTCACATCCACAAATTTCACAAGAATATGGTTTTCTCCGGTGTGTTTCAAACATATGGCTCACCATATTTGACTTCTGTAAAAATGCAAAAAACAAAAACAAAACAAAAATATCGTTCATCTCCTAAATGTAAGAACATATGATTGACCACCCCTATTAGATTAGAAAATGCAGTTCAAATTCACAGGAATATTTTTTCTCCAAAGTGTGTTCATAAACCTGATGGCTCACTAATTGAGACAACGCCGAAAACGTTCTACAAACATCAAAGAATATGGTTTCTAGTTGTGTCAGCTGCATATGATTGACATACGCACTATTTTCTGTGAAAATGCAGTTCCACAAACTTCACTAAGTATATGGTTTCTCTCCAGTGTGTGTATGCATATTTTTCACTAAGTAAGACTGGTTGAAAATGCAGTTCTATAAACATCATATCTATATGGTTTCTCTCCCATGTGTGTGTATGCATATGATTGATTAACAATATTTTCTGCAAAAATGCAGTTCAACAAACTTCACAAGAATATGGTTTCTCTCCAGTGTGTATAAGCGAGATGTCTCACTAAGTGAGAAATGCCGAAAATTCAGTTCCACAAACATCACAAGAATATGGTTTCTCTCCCGTGTGTGTACCACATGATTGTCTAACACAACTTTCTGAAAAAATGCAGTTCCACAAACTTCACAAGAATATGGTTTCTCTCAGTGTGTGTACACATATGTCTCACTGTTGAAACGAACGTGCAAATGCAGTGCCACAGACTGAACAAGGATATGGTTTCTCCCCTGTGTGTGTACGCATATGGATGACCATAGTTGACTTTCCTGAAAATGCAGTTCCTCCAAACTTCTACAAGTATATGGTTTCTCTCAGTGTGTGGCATCATATGTGTGACCAAACCTGTTTTCTGTGAAAAATCTCTTCTACAAACCTCACATGAATATGGTTTCTTTGTGTGTGTACGCAAATGGGTCACTATGGGAGATTTATGTGAAAATGCAGTTCCACAAACTTCGAACAAGGATCGTTTTGTCTCCCGTGTGTGTATGCACATGTATCACTAAACTGATTTCAATGAAAATGTAAATCCATTATGAAATTTTACAAGAATATGGTTTGTTTTTTAATATTTGTTTTCCATCTGGTATATTCCTCTATGTTTCACTTTCTGGTTAGCAGATCTCACATGAATATGGCCAATGTTTGGTGTTTATTTGTTCATAACGCTAAATGCCTTTTTGTAGAAATATCCTTTCCTTTGTTTGAATTCTTTAATAATAATCACTGTGGTTTTTGTACAGTCAAAACATCTGTGAAGAAAAAAGGCATAAATCATATATTAATAGGAGCAGTGAATAATATATGAATGCAGTCTATATTATGTGTCAAATAAAGATTTTATTTAGAAAATAACCTGCGATTCATTCAGATGTTATTCCCTAAATTTTTAAACTCAAACAAAGACCCATATCTCTCTGGAATTTTAAGATTTACAATAGTTATTATTTCATAACTTATTTTATTGTTTTATTTTTATTTTTTTTTCTTTACTATCAGTAATTATCAGTTGGAGAGATGAAACTTGAAAAAAAAGTAAAAAAGTACAAAAGAAAAAGAAACAGCAAACACATAATTACCTTCTGAGTATCTGACGAGTATCCACATAAAAAAGAAAAAGTAAAAAATCCCCCATAAACAACTTAAATAAAGCTCACACCATTGTGATTGGCTGTTGGTCAACTTCCAATCAAATGCGTGAAAGAGGGGTATGGTTTGCTTTCATTATGCTGATCACTATATGGATTACTATTCGAGTCAGTATTATCAAGCAAGTACTATTAGTATGAGAGTTATTTGAAGGCGTCTGACACCAGCATTGTTCAACGGCATTACTATAGTTGTAGCTGCAATTACAAAGTCTCTACTATATCAAGCAGTACAAAAGTGACAAGTATTACTTGATATTACAAAAGTGACAATGAGTATTCATTGACATCACAAAAAACTTATATTAAAAAATATAAATTAATAATAAATAAAATACCATAATGTTTCATAAATTATTGAGTTAGCTCTATCATTGTAGTTCATCTCAATTATTAAATTTTAATATTAATCTAGGCTAATTTTATATTTTAAATTTAATTATTTTTTCAAATAAATTATTAGATAATTGCTGAAAATATGTTAATTTGTGAAAATTACAAGGTAGTTAAAAAAAAATGTGTTCACTTGGATTTTGTAAATTTATGTCAATTCTTATCATCCATACTAGATGTCAACTGCTCTGAGCTCATCAATAACGTCAACAAAGACATGAGAAAAACAGGACCTGTCATTTAGAAATGCTTGTATATTACTTTTTTATGCTATAATTAATGTTTATTTCAAATCAGATTAAATTTAAATTTGCTAATTTTACTCAAATAACGTGTCACAAATATATATTTTATTTATGGAAGAATTTAAAACCGATAATTTAAAACCAATATAAAAATGTCCTAGATTTTTTTAAAATCCTTTCTATTAGGTTCCACCATTAGGTCACGTAAAAAAAAGCAGCATATCATGATGAAAAAAGGTTCATAAATCAACGAAAACAAAGTTTTGTATTAATATATTTATGTTGTTATGAAGAGGAAAGACCAAAGTATTTTTAAGTATTTTTTGAAATTTTTTACTCCTTTCTAGTAC
Source organism: Acanthosepion pharaonis (assembly GCA_903632075.3). Classification (NCBI taxonomy): domain Eukaryota; kingdom Metazoa; phylum Mollusca; class Cephalopoda; order Sepiida; family Sepiidae; genus Acanthosepion; species Acanthosepion pharaonis. The sequence continues at coordinate 7,260 of CAHIKZ030005418.1, forward strand.
GTAGAAAATTTTGGTTAAAAATTGTTTTTTTTTTTTTTTTTATGACAGCATGATAAAATAAAAAAAGGTTTGTTTTATTTTGCACTGTTCCTGAGGAAAACATGTTAATTTAGGAAATTCTTGCAAAAATCAAAAAAATTGTCGGATTTTAATGAAACTTTCAGGACTTATTCACAAATGAATTAAATTATTTTTGAAAGTTTTTTTTTTTAGAAAATCTTCTTAAAAAGAGTTTTGATTTTTTTTAACGTGTTTCCACCCACTTACATATTTTCATGAAATTTTGAGAAATTAAAACTTCAAGCCCGGGATTTGTTTTATTAGTTATAAACAAGACTCTTTGAAAGTAAATCACCTGTTTTTTTTTTGTTTTTTTTTTGTAAAACAGTAACCGGTTTCATAGAAAATCTGCTTTGAATTATAAGAAAAAAAAAAATGTAAAAGAGTATGACATTAATTAATTAGAAAAGCTTTCACATGTTTTTGTAAATACGTTATACTAAGGACATTATTTTGTGAAGAAACAAAAAAATTTTCAATGAATAATGTATTTTTTACAAATTTTTTCCCCATTTTAAATTTTTTTTTCATTAACTTCTTAATAACTCAAAAATCGTTTAAAATTCTTTATTGCTTTCAAGCACGTAATGCAATGATAACATTAATAAAAAAGTAAATTTACGAATCGAAATTTGAAAAGCACATAACAATTGTTTGACCCCAAATATTTTTAAAATAATTTAAAAAAAAAATTATTGAAAAAAACGTTAATAATTTCTACATATGGAAATGTATACATGACATAATCCTTAAAAAATTTTAAACAATTATCTAATTAATAAAAAACTTTAGACTATTATCTAATTAAGAAAGTATGAAATAAAAAATAGATATTACATGATTGCTGAATAAAAATGTTAATATTTAAAAAGTACTAGTTAAAAACGAAAAACCGCGTTCGCTTATTTGCAAAAATTGTCAATTTTGATCATCCATAGTAATCTGTCATCACCTCGTCACAATCGATTTCTTTGATAAATTCAGACACATCGTTAAAAAGTGTTTGGATACAAATTTTTATGCTATAAGTAAGTACTGTTTGTTTCATATCAGATTAATTTAACTTTAAATTTTCCAATTTTACTCAAATAACGTGTCAAAAATATATAAATTTACTTTAGGAAGAAGTTTAAAATCAAAATTTGTTTGTTTACAAATTTCTTAAAATTTAAAATGGCCGATTTTAAGAAAATTAAACAAAAATTAAGCATATATTTGACATTAATTTTTATCTGAAAGACACCAGAATATGTTACTTACTTTAATTTAATGCTTTAGGTTTCAATTAATAACAACATATTGAGACAAAACTTTGTTTTTGTTGAATTATGAGCCTTTTTTAATCGTGATATGCTGCTTTTTTACGTGACCTAATAAAGGAACCCACTAAATTTTATAAGTTTTAACTAAGGCTGACCAATGAAGGGCACTGGTGAAGGAGTTTTTAAATCGTGTAAAAATAATTCAGACATTTTTTTAAGCAAACATTCTATGTTTTCAGAAAAATAAATTAACTGTTTCTAAATAGCCATATTAAAATAAATAAACTTACCATTGTACAATACTTTTCGCCTGAGAAGAAATGAAATGTTTCAATGATTTTAATAATAACAACGAAATTAGAGACAAAAAAGAGTGCGTCAAGGGAGATAATCGCGTAAATCTTAATTCCAATTTCTTCGTACAGTGAGTCCTTCAGACATTAAAAAAATCGTAGATTAGTAAAAAAAACTTTTTTTTAATTGCAATTTCTTTCAAAATAGAAATTTTATTGATTCCCAAATATTGTTGATCTTGAGAAAGAAGCATCAAGTCCACCAACAACAGCAAATTAATCCTGTTTGTTTTTATGAAAATGTTTTAGTGAGAGATTCGACCTGAGAAAAGGTAAGTTAAAAAAATCTCTCCTGTACCTCCACGAAATCGCTAAAAAAATAATATAGCATGAAAAGAACGGCCTTAAATTTGATGTAATAAATTTTTATCGGCTTAAGTATATATATCATTCTTAAGAAGAAACACCAAAGTATTTTTTGATTATTTTTAAAAATTTTTTACTCATTCATAGCATGTCCGAAATTTTAGTTAAAAAATGTTGTTTATTTCTGTCATCGAAATTACTTAAAAAAAATAGCTATCAGCCATTTTTTTTTCAAATTTTGTAAACTAAGTTAAAATCCACGTTCAAAATTATTCCAAAAATCAATTCTACGTTTTTCAAAATTTCTTTGACGAAAATTAGCAAATTTAAAAATTTAAAAAATATTCTGAAAGAAGCTTTTACTTACTATCTTCGAAGAAAAAAATTGTTCGAAATAAAAAGTAGGCGATCTTAAACATCGTTGTCAATTTTCAATTGCTGAGTGATGACTGTCATCACATATCGACAGCTAACGTGAGATTCGAGTTATCATACGGAAGGTCATACGTGACAACGTTTTTTTTTTTTACGTGAATCAGCTTATGTACTACCCGTAATTAGTAAATAATAAAAAACAAAAAATTAGCATTCCAATTTCCTTTATTTTGTTATTTTATTACTGGAGCTTCTTCTTAAACCATAACTTTGTTGATACTATCTATAGAGATAAATACTATAAATAAATTATAATACAATTGCTGCACAGCTTTTTGAGGGCAACAAAACTATATACAACAACTTAAAAAAATGAAATATCAATGAAATATGTAAAATTTGTAAATGAAATAAATGTTATTTTAAAAAATGTAATGATGATGATGGTGAAAATCGCTTAGGATAATGTTCAGATTTTTGTAAGAAGTAAAAATCGCAAATTCAAAATGCTCAACAAATGTCTCGCACGAAGAATTTAATCTACGCTTACACTCAAGTCAGTGACGTTTTATAGCTTGTGACCTTCCGTACTTTTTAATGATAAACATTTTAAGCGCTTTTTTTTTTACCAAAACATATATAATTACATTTCTTAATTACTGGGGATCATCTGATTGGTCCAAATTATACAATTTTCAAATCACTAGACAATGACGAGCTAAGAAAGACAATTACAAAGGTTGATGGTGCTGTTAATAATTTTTATGATATTTCTAAAAATTCAATGAAAAAATTAAAAAATCGATTTAAAATTAAAGGAAATAAGAAATAATTGTATTAAAAATTCAATTTTCATTGAAAAAAATTTTTGCTTTCAGAAAATATTGTCCATATTCATAAGAACAAATAAAAACAAATAAAAGCATTTGAAATTAAATAGTATATTTGTTTTTATTGAGTTTTGCATGTTACAATTCAGAGCTGATTTTCAGGTACGGGGGCAAAATTAAAACAAAAAACATGATTTACATTCTTCAAAGCCTTTGTAACTATTGTAATCACTAAAAATTGATGGTACGAATTTCTAGAGTTTTTCATAAAATTAGATATGGGGGTGTTAATAAATATTAAAAAAATATATTTCTGCAATGACTTTAATAAAAAAAAAAACGTATTTATAATAATTTCGATCATCTGTGAATAGTTTCTGAAAGTTTCATTAACATCTGACAATTATTTTTATTTTTGCAAGATTTTCCAAATTAATGTGTAATACAAAAACATGCGCTAAAAATTATCTATGTTATTTACTACGGACATGTTGCAACAAAGAGAAAAAAGATTTTTAAATCAAAATTTAGAATATTCTAAAAAGATGAAAAAATTTCTAAAAATAATTAAAAAAAAATTTGGTCTATCCTCTTCATAAAAACATAAGCATTTTGACGATAAAATTTTGTTTTCATAAACTTTGGCGTCTTTTTCATCAGACTATGCTCTTTTTTTTTTTGAAATGCCGTACAGATACCTACCTAAAAAGCACGAAGGGCAATGTGAATTAAAAGAAAAATTAACTTTCTTATATAAATAAGCTTTTTAAAACATTGACACCTTTTCTCGTCATTTAAAAAATAATGTCCATTATAAAAGTTTATGAAAATAAATGACGTTAATGCCCGCAAACCACCAAATGGAGAATGAAACTGACTTCATAAAGTTCAGAGGTCACCCAGGAACCACCATAGTCACAGCGCTGAAACAAGATAGTCAAAGAACAAGACACAAAGATCCCATTTTTCCAAAGAGAATCTGCAAGAAATCAGGAAATTCGCAGAGGACAGAGAAGGGTGGCAAAATATTGTCGTATCAGGAAACAATGTCACCACTGAAGATGAGAGAACATGTTAATTCATGACATCAAATCGAAATAATGGTGGTGATGGTATTAAAAATTGATGTAGTTTTGTTGTAACTAACACATGTTTAAAAAAAAAAAAAAAAAAAAAAAGAGTCAGACTATACACAACACCCGAAGTGCAATAATCAAGTCACTGCTATTTAATTTATGTTTAAAAATAGATTATTTAATTTTATAACCAATAATTTCGGAATATTTTTACGATTTTTCTATACTGAACTTTAAAATGACTACTCTAAAATTTAAATCATTTTTTAGTTAAAAAAATTGATACTTTTGAGATTAATGAATTTCTTTTTTTTTTTTTTCCAACCAGTTTGATATTAGAAAGTACCTAACTGAACCCAATATGATTTTTTAAAAAATTATTCTGAATAATTATGAGTAAAACAAGTTGAAACTTTGAGACAATGTCGTGAGCTTATTGTGTGCATCCAGCCAGACTATCTTTGAGCAAGGAACAAATTATTCTTTTACACCGTTTCCGTTCATTCCTTTGTTCTGTTTAGAAAATACACGCTAACCAATTTTAAGCAATTAATCTTTTTTAATTACAATTTCTTTAAAAGTAGGAAGTGTTATTGATTACAAAGGTAAGTTCTGTTAATTTAAATGTCTTACAGAAATTCAGTTACATTTCGGTTTTATTTGAAATGTAAAAGCCTAAAGTGAATGAGAATTAAAAAGAAAAATTAATTTCATATGTTTTACCTGTAAATATTTTCATCGTCATTTCTTAAATACAGAATTTTAAAGGATTTTAATGGACGGGGAGGGGTCCTGTTCTTCTCGTGTCTTTATTGACATTATCGATATATTACGAGGTGTTGACAACTCGTATGGATGGTCAGAATTGACATAAATTTATAAAATCTAAGTGAACAAATTTTTTGAGTTGGGGGTAGGTTAACTACCTAGTACTTTTTACAAATAAACATATTTTCAGCTATTATCTGCTTTTTTAGTTACATTTGAAGATGCTTTATTTTTTAAAATAATATAAAATTTTCCTAAATTAATATTAATATTTAATAACTGATGAAATACCATGATAGAGGTAACTCAATAATTTATGAAACATTATCGTATTTTATTTATTATTAATTTATATTTTGTAATATGTATTTTTTCATTTTTATTCTTTCCTTATTATTAATTGTTATCATGATTGTAAATGAAGAAAAAAAAGACATTTTTAAATAGGCACCTCCACAAATTATGTTAATTAATTCTTAAATTTACTAATTTTGTTTTAAATGACTGATAAATATTGGATTTTTAAGTAGTTTTGATTGTTTTTTCTTTTTTTGTTTTCACTTTTTGTCAATAATAAGAAAAATATAGTGTCAAGTGATAGACATTGTTCTGACATATTGGTTTTACCTGAGAGATTTTTGAGCAAGGAACAAATTCTTCTTTTACAGAACTAATCAACTAATTTTTTTTATTCTTTTCACTGTTTGTGTTCAGAAACAACATGTCTTCTGTTTTCAAATAATGTAATCTTTTTTTATTGCAATTTCTTCAAAAAATGACATTTTTTTAATTACAAAATATTGTTGATTTTGAGGAACAAATATCAAGTCCAACAACAGCAACTTAATTCTTTTTTAAGTTTTTAGAGATCCAACCTGAAAAGAAAAGTTAAGTCCTGACAAAAAAAAAATTTGAAATGATTTAAATGTCTTCTTTGAAAGAAATTCGGTTACATTTCAGTTTTAGTTGAAAATGAATGAGAATTAAAAAGAAAAATTAATTTCCTTATATAAATAAATATTTAGACGAAGAGTGAAAAGAATCAAATTTAAGGATCTCTTTAAAATCTAATTAATACAATGTTCAGTCACATTGTGTGCACCCAGACTATTTTTGAACAAGGAACAAATTCTTCTTTTACACTGGTTACTGTTATTTTTTAAAAAACTACATGCGTTCTAATTTTAAAGTAATTTATGTGATGTATGGAGGAAAAATGACGAGGAAGTTAATGAAAGAAGATATTGAATTTATTTACACATCTGAAGTTGTTAGCTTGTTTCAAGAAAAGAAATCAAATATTTATGTAGGTACGTCCACTGATTTTTGGATACCTATGATTTAAAATGATTGTTCTCTGTAATTTCTTTGTTCTGTTTGGTAACTATATTGGTTACTTCTATTTTCAAATAATTTAATCATTTTTAAATGCAATTTCTTTAAAATTAGGAAGTTTTATTGATTATAAAATATTGTTGAGCTTGAGAAAGAAATGTCAATTTCTGAAAGGTAAGTTTTTTAGACAAGCTACTGTGACGGACTTTCAAAACAAAAGTATTTCAAATCATTTAAATAATCTTCTTTGAACTAAAATTTCAGTTTTATTTGAAAGATAATAGCCTAAAACTGATGTGAATTAAAAGAAACATTTCCTTTAATCTATAAAAAACAAAGTTTTTAAGCCTTTTTAAAATCTTTTTCTCATCTTTCCTCAAAAGTGCCATTATAGAGGAAAAATTAAAAGAAGAAATGAAAATTGAATTTACTTATTAAAGTCAAACCTAACAAATTACTAGGTGAGGTTATCTTAAGTGCCTACATGAAAATAGATTAAAAAAAAAGTCGAGTTTAGTGAGACATATGCATACACTCACTGAAAAGAAACCTTGTAAACTTTGTGGATTTGCAAGTCTGGTTATGTTATTATTAATTAAAAAATAACAAAGAAATTTTGATAAAATCTACCTTTTTGAAGTTATTGACAATAAAAGTTCAAACTCGTTCGTGGCAGCCATTACTGGCATTATTTGCATATATTCCCTGCAAAATAGACATTCACTTGTCTTGAGTATTGCACATGCACTAATGCAAACAGTGCCAATATTGGCTCTCATGCCATAGCTGACAACGACATGAATGAGTCTGAAATTTTATTGTTGATAACTCCAAAACAGTAGATTTTATTAAAATCTCTGTTATTTCCAAATTAGGCATGTAAATTTAGAATAAAAAAAATAAATGTTCAGGAAATTTTAATTAGATACTTAGCATGGGGCTTAAAAAGCAAATTACCTGAAATTTCTTATGGAATCATTGACATAAAATAATATAATTTTTTTGAGGTTCTTTTCAAGCTATTATCTATGGTATATATCACAAAACAGAGCAAATAGGGGCCCAAAATCAGGTAGATGTTCAACCTCCAATTATCTATAGATAGATTTACTTAAGAACACCATTGACTGAACTGCACACCACTTTACTCATTTTAGAATATTTAATGTAAAAAATAATTTAAGAAATTACAAATGTTTTAAAAATTCATTTTTCATTGAAAAAGTTTTTTGCTTTCAGACAATATTATCCATATTCATAAAAGAAACAAAAGCAACTAAAAGCATTTGAAATTAAATATCTTTGTTTTATTGAGTTTTGTATGTTACAGTTCAGAGCTGATTTTCAGGTAGATGGGGTCTGATTAAAAAAACATAACAAAATAATAAAAGAAAACATATTTATAATAATTTTCATCACCTTGTGAATAGTTTCTGAAAGTTTTTAAAAATGAAAAAGCCTCCCTGAATATTTCATTTTAACTTTAATTGAAAGCCAAATGATTTAATTTACTATTTCCAATAAGTAAAATATTCAGGTGTATTTAAAATAAAAATTATCAGGATCTCAACTTTTTGGCCAATTTTAGAAAATTTTCTTTTTCTTAAAAGTGGCTGTTTTCTTAAATTTAACAAATGTGAAAACAAAACAAAATTATCAGCTTTAAATATCTTCCAAAAACAAAATACATATTTGTGACACTTTATTTGAATAAAATTAGCAAATTTAAAAGTAAATTAATCTGAGTCAAAATAAACATTACTTCCTTATAACATAAAAAAAGTAATATGCAAGCATTTCTTAGTGACAGGTCCTATTTTGTTCATGTTTTTCTTGACATTATTGATATTTTTCGAGGTGTTGTCAAAATTGTATGGATGATCAGACTTGATATAAATCTATAAAATCTAAGTAAATGTATTTTTGGGTTGGGGTTTTAACTACCTAATAATTTTTACAAATTAACATATTTTCAGCAATTATCTAA
>CAHIKZ030005419.1:0-18391 GCA_903632075.3 Acanthosepion pharaonis
AGTCTCATGTTTCAAAACAAGAGCCGAAAACTTCAATATAATTATTTGAATTAAATTGAGTTAAAATAAGCTCTGTTCCATCTTCAAGCGAAATTTTTTTGGAATAATGTATTTCAGAAATTTACGTGTTTTAATAATTGAAATCAAAATTTCCATGGCAACAGCTAGGGCGAATTGTTTAAATTGGGTAGGCGAGTGTTGGGTGTTAATAATAAGTATCAGTATAGAGTTACTTTCATAGATGTCAAGTCAGGGAAATTTTAAACGGAAGATGTATTAACCCTAGTCTGGTATGCGTGTCTATGGAGATTTATTTATTTTTTTATTTTATTTTTATGAAAGGGATTTGTGCATATAAAAAAACTGTCGTAACGTTTGTTTTTTGACGACTTCATAAAGGGTTATCTTTTTTGTAGGGTATTTAAACTATTTATTTGGGCTATGGATTATGAAAGGTATTATATTGTATGCTTGTTTTTAGCTAATTATTCAAACCATGAATCTGATGATTGGGCTATGGATTAAACAAGTTGCTATACTGTATGCTTGTATTTAGCTAATTATTCAAACCATAAATCTGATGATGTCGACAAAAAACCGTTAACTCATGTCTATTGTTTAATAGATTATTATTATTATTTAGAAGCTTAATAATGTGCAATTTCTCATGGAGGCACAAAGGGCATGGGTTATCCCAAGTTTTACATGTTCTAGCCCTGTTTATAATTTTCCATTTTACTTTAGGTGTCCTATTTGTTTCCTTCAGATGCCAAAAATATTTAGATAGGGAAGTCTGATTTCTTTTGTTTATATTATTGAAAGAGAACTTATGCTGCCTCCATCTATCTTTAAAATCATTCTTCGTGGACCCAATGTATATCATATTAGTGTTAGGACTCTCAGTGGATGATATAGTACATTGGTATACCACAGATTTAATGCAGCATTTATTTTCTAATGGGCAGTCTTCTAGGTTTCTACAATTACATAATTTTTCCCTTTTATTGTCCGATTTAAGTGCAGGGTTTTTATTAATACTATTTAGGCATGGGGGTTTGTTCAAGATCTTATTATTGTGTTTTTTATTATACGTTCAAGATTTTCAGAGCAGTTTTCAGATTTTCAGAGCAGTTTTTTTATATGCACAAATCCCTTTCATAAAAATAAAATAAAAAAATAAATAAATCTCCATAGACACGCATACCAGACTAGGGTTAATACATCTTCCGTTTAAAATTTAGACACCTCACCTTTCCCTGACTTGACATCTATGAAAGTAACTCTATACTGATACTTATTATTAACACCCAACACTCGCCTACCCAATTTAAACAATTCGCCCTAGCTGTTACCATGGAAATTTTGATTTCAATTATTAAAACACGTAAATTTCTGAAATACATTATTCCCAAAAAAATTCGCTTGATGATGGAACAGAGCTTACTTTAACTCAATTTAATTCAAATAATTATATTGAAGTTTTCGGCTCTTGTTTTGAAACATGAGACTTCTTATGTCGCTAGTTGGAAACATATTTTTAAATAAATAATTATATATATATATATATATATATATATAAATGTTTGCATGTATGCATGAAATCTCTCAGCTAGTGTAAATTATTTCCTTAAATTGATTACATTTCCACAGTAATATTTTTATTTATTTCTGTTTTTAATTCATTCCTTCATACTTTTTCAGGTTTTGGACAAAATCATTAAATGCAGGAAAATATGACATTCTTAATGAAGTTCATCGTATTTTGCTTTGTGCTCTTCTTGTCACGTGTTCAATGTAAACGTCCAATAAAAATGCAAGTTGCAGACCAACACCATTGCATTGTTCATGTCTCCGAAGATTCAACGACAGATTTCAATGAGAAGCTGGAACATGGGAAGAAAGTCATTTTCTTTCGAATTAAATACGACTCGAAACAAGCCGACGCTTTAACTGAATCAGTACCAGATGAACATTTTGCAAATCCCAACGAATATATGTGGCTATTCGATGGGGAAAATGGCTTGCCGGTTTATATGTACGCTCCGTATGACTTCGAATTGCGGTCACTTTTCATCTTAAAAGAATATACATCCATTTTAACAGTGAATATGAATGTTTCCGAAACTTGCAATGAAAGAATTGTATCAAGAGTAGATTTTCTTCGACTTGTCTTTCGTCAACTGATAAAAATTGTTTCAGTAGCGAAACTTCCAGATAAAAAGGCTTCAGCTTACATTTGCTACGATATTAACAACAGAAAAAACATTCCGGATTCTACTTTCATTCCTAATAAGCAATTTGGAATGAACCGAAAGATTCTCCATCGATATTGTTGTCAAGTGAATGATGATAATCACAAAGACTATAATAATTCTATCGATTTATGTAAAGGTAAAAAAATCAACTCATCTCTTGTTAATGACATCCAGAATTATGCCGGTGCTTTTTTATTTGCATTTTTCCCTCTTCTTCTTGGTTTTATTTCAAAAGCCAAACTCAATCACCTTGCAGATCGTGTCCCTCAGTTTGATGAAAATATTGCTCAATATCTTCCAAGATTCGGAAATGAATCGGATTGGCTCAATGAACATGATCCGTATTTTAGTATTTCCATTTTCGCCAGGTGGTTGTTCCTCTTCGAGAAACGATCGCCTGTTGTATCGAGAATTCGAAGGTCTTTGACCGTTTTCGCATGTCTACTTATCATTTTCGCTGATTTATTGTTGGAGAATTTTACAATCAAGGACAAACTAAGATCTTACCTCGAGAATGATGTCCCACTTGGATACAGGTCAATGATATTTGGTTATAAGGCAAGTGTTGAAAACACAGACAATTTTTTCGGTGGCCCTTTCATTTGGTTTTCAGTTTTTCTTATTGTAGGGCTGATTGTGATTAATATTCCAGATAGTCTCTGCCAAACTATAACATATAGTACACTCCAGCAACAAAAGACATGGACATTCCTTGTCCAAGATACTGAATTTTTGCAGCGTTTTGGTGGTCTAAGTGTCTCCAACTTACAAGATTATAACTTGCTACACGCTATTCTGAAATCAAGTCTGTTGACGGCTTTAAATCCTTCGTTTTGGTATGCGGTTATTAAACAATGGTTTGACCGTTGTAAAAGGGTTTATAATTATTTTAATAATTCTAACATGATTTATCAATTGATAGGTGTTTTTATCACATTTCTTTTCCTTTTTATATGTTTTTTTCTTTGCACCTGCGAATTGCTGCTCTGTATTGTCTATTATGGCTGCCCACAACTTCTGATTTGGAAAGCAATTCCTCACAGCTACATCCTGTGGTTTATTGTCCCTCTCATCAGGAACAGAAAACTCAGAAATTTGGGAGTTGTTCTTTTTCTATTTTCATTGCCCGTCTTTCTGTTCCTTTATCTTTGTAATGCTTATCTCTTTCTAACGACTTTCCAGTTATTAAGTTGTTATCTTATTTATATTATAATCGCCCTGATTGCTAAACCAGACGCCATTGCTTTCGTTCTTTTATTGTTGATGTTTGTCTATTTTTTGGTTTCCATTGCGAAATCGATTTCTGAAACCTATCTTTCTCTGCAGAAATTATCGATTACTTTGGCACCAGGTGTATGCCAGGACTTTGTTTATATTCGATTAGGAGAGCGTTTCATATATCGGGAATTGTTTGAAAGAATCGTTCAGCAACACCAACCAATTAGGTACGAAATTGCTAAGGCTCTGATCAAATTAACCCTGGGGGCTTATATTTTGGCAAGTTGTGCCTATTCTTTTCAGAGCATATCCTTCAATATGTCGGCGTACATAAAAATCGGTCTTTTGATATTCACGTCGATGATTCCAAAAATCATAACCGTTTTAAAAGACACGGTTTTAGAATCTCGTTGGAAAGCGTTACCGATCCTGGAAACAATTTACGTCTTTCAAAGAGAAACAAATTTCCCAAACAATGTACAAATATAAAATTAATTCACAAATGATTCATCGTAGTATTCTGCGCATAATATTTTAATTGGCTAACCCTTCAATGTCCTAGATTTGGGTATGACGATAAACTACATCCGGCAGCAAGGCATCTGATCAGGAGATTGGAAGTTTTCAGGAGCGTGGAGCCACGTCTTAATTTCTACAATTTCTTGAAGAAATCAAACTGTATTGCAAAGTATAATATCTTCAACAAATCTACAACTTAAAACAGACATATAACCGCATCTAGTAATAATATCCACACAAAGCAGAAAAGGCTGGGAATTATCTACCATGTATTAAACTGTGAAATCAGAATAACATATATATATATATATATATTTGTGTGTGTGTGTGTGTTTTACTTCAGATTAAATTTCGACATTAAATGGACCATACGGATATTGATATCCCGTTAAACAAACCAATCAAACAATTGATTACTCAATGTAAATATTCTATACTTCTAATTGCTTATTTTTTGGGTTTTTTTTTTTAAAGGAATATATGAAAATCCTTCCAACTAATCCAGTCAGTTATGTGCCATAGGTAATACACGCTTAGGCGATCATCTATCTTTCAATACATGACTGGCGAGGCAGATTTTTTTTTCCCCGCTGTAGGTTGCCATTTCTTTCTGGGCTAGACCAGTTGCCATCAAAGGCAACAGAATCTGGTCTCTCCTGCTACTTAATTACTTTTCCATAAACAAAACATTGCAGGTTGATTTCTACCAGTCTCAATTGGCCCAAGTGTTACATTCTCACAACAGATCCAATCTGTGATAACTTACCTTTTTTATTTCAAAATCTAATATTTGAAAATTATTCCATTTAATTTCTCTTTCAAAAACAAAATATCCCAGAGTGATCAAAATGTTATCTTCTCAATATTGATTTCCTATCTGATAACTTTTTTTCTTTTTTTTCAAAAAATTAATAATTGAAATACCTTCCATCTAATTTCTTTCCAATGAACAAAACATTCCAGAGCCAACTGGTCCTGATGACACCTCAATACAGATTTCCTCTCTGAAAAGTTTCTTTTTTTTTTTTTTCAAAGATTAATATCTGAAATACCTTCCATCCAATTTCTTAATTACTCTCGTTCTTTGCATAAATTCGCTGCGGAAAGCTAAACGTGGAAGTCTACAGAAAGCTAAGCGCGGAACTAATCTTTCTTGTCTAAATTTGTCTTAATTACTGCACACGAGAATTATTTGCGTAGACACGCTCACTTTGCGCAATGATAACTACACTGATAGATATTCTGCCCGCGACGCAAATGAACTAAATCATTTTCTCTGATGACCAATTCACAAATGCAATCAAATAACAGATGTGATTCTAGGAAATAGTTTTATTCAAAGATCACAGCATTCTTTATACAATCCCACATATTCAAATGCCGACATTCAAAAATGAAATATTTCCAGTGAACCATCAGTTGAGAATCTGGATTCATCACAAACACTTATATTCATGGATATCTTCAAACAGCAGAAATGAACTGTGACAAGAATCCAAGAAGACAATTTTCTAACATTACGACTTCTTAATATACAGCAGTTTTCATTTAACAAAAGGAATTTAATTCCGAACCTGGGGAAAATTCTGAATTCTGAAGAAATATATCTTTGCTGTTTTCATTAATAAATGCCCCATGAAATTAATTTCAGAATTGCTAAATATTATTTTAACTGAAGATTTATTCCCGATACATTTTTCAATCATTTCACTTATTTTTGTCAAATTTTTCTCGAGAAAATAAACCATGATATTGTCTATACTGTGTATGTATGAGTGTTTACTTAAGTCATTAAAGAATTTCTTAATCTAATATAATTTCTTATTGCTGCAAATGTTACATCATGGGTATAAGTTTCAATGTAATAGGCTCGTGTCCTGTCAGGAAAAAAAATCTTTAATAATGCTATAAGATCTCTTACCGGTAGCCATTATTTTCACTTTGAAAAAAAAAAATGGGATACACACTAGATATAAAGATTGTTTTAATAGATAGATAGATAGATAGATAGATAGATAGATAGATAGATAGATAGATAGATGTAATTAGAATCAACATTTCAAGGCAACTGTATGCCTCAATGTCATCTTCAGACTAAGTGCTAATGCTTTCTGGACTCTTGAGAATCAAGAAAATGGTTTCAAATATTAAACAGAGAATAGTTTTCGAATAAAATAATTGCAATCAAATATAAAACAATGAACATACTGCGTCTGTTTGTATAACTATATATATATATATATATATCATATATTTGCCTTCACCCCCCACACACACTCGAATAAATAACTGTCCCATGTACCCAAAGCCATTTCATACTTGACTAGATTTTTTCATAAAAAATTTCTAGCAAGATATTTTGATAAAACATTTGATACATCTGCTCGTAAGACATCCAAATGACATTCATAATCCTCTGTTACTCTCTGTTTTACATTAGATAAATGGTCTGTCTATATTTCTGAGATGAGGTATTATGTACACTATTTACATTATTCGGACTATTGTCCTCATCTTTGTGGCCATATTTAGTACAACGTTTCAGCCGTTGTACGCTCCGGCCTTCTTCAGGTGGATGGAATGTCAAACTGAACCCTTTATTTGTCCTCAAGGACACATGGCACAGTGGATAAAGGCGTTAGTTAGATCCAGTGACAGGACCCAAAGAGTGTGTATTCAATACACGGTTAAGGTAGTGGAGAACGTGGTGAGGGAATTAACAGGAGATAACTGATAACTGACATCCATTAATCATGGCACGTGGAACTAGAACAGTCTACCCCTGTGAGCGAAATAAAGGGTTCAGTTCGACATTCCAACCACCTGAAGAAGGCCGGGGCGTACAACGGCCGAAACGTAACAAATATGGCGTCAAAGATGAGGACAATAGTCCGAATAATGTAAATAGTGTAGGTAATTGGTCATAATACTTGCAACTTTCTTTCAAGAATCTTTGAGAATGGAGGAAATGGATTCAAAATATAGAACAAAGAAGAAAATATTTGATATTTTTACACATTTTTATAACAATAATTTTGTATTAAAAAAATAAAAATACATAAAGACTGTGTGATTTTCTCAGTGTGTGTTTTTCTCTCTATTTATGTGTAAAATAATTTGTCTTGGCCTCCCATGCTTACAACTAAGCAACTATTCATAGTAAGAAATGTCTTTTCATCTGATGCCAGATAATTTTATGCCTTTTCGAGCAAGACAAGATATTTTGACAAAAATCTTCTGATTCTTCTGCCAGTAAAAGATCGAAAATATTCTTTAAAATCCTCTTGTAAATTTTCTCTAAAACCATTTAATATTTTTTCCTTCTTTCACACTTTATTTCTTGCTGGGATCTTTTCCTGATAAACAACAAACAAAAACTGAGCAAAAAGTACTTACAAGAAGAATAAACGTATATCATTCCTAACAAGTTGACGCTGTCTCAAATACATAAGGATCTAAGAATTTTCCTAAATGAATGTGTTTGCTATATTTGACAGAAATGAAATCAATTATCAGATTTTATTACTAACTCAAAATAAGAGCTGTTCATTTTATTGATTCAAACATTTGTTTATTTTACTGATTCAAACATTTGTTCATTTTGCTGATTCAAACATTTGTTCATTTTACTGATTCAAACATTTGTTTATTTTACAGATTCAAACATTTGTTCATTTTACTGATTCAAACATTTGTTCATTTTACAGATTCAAACATTTGTTTATTTTACAGATTCAAACATTTGTTCATTTTACTGATTCAAACATTTGTTCATTTTACAGATTCAAACATTTGTTCATTTTTTGATTTTTATTTGGTTCAAACATTTGTTCATTTTTACAGATTCAAACATTTGTTCATTTTACAGATTCAAACATTTGTTTATTTTCAAGGTTCAAACATTTTTCATTTTACTGATTCAAACATTCAAACATTTGTTCATTTTACTGATTCAAACATTTGTTCATTTTACAGATTCAAACATTTGTTCATTTCAAACATTTTTATTTTACAGATTCAAACATTTGATTTTCTGATTCCAACATTTGTTCATTTTACTGATTCAAACATTTGTTCATTTTACAGATTCAAACATGATTCAAACATTTGTTCATTTTACAGATTCAAACATTTGTTTATTTGTTTTTTTACAGGTTCAAACATTTGTTCATTTTAAATTCAAACATTTCAAACATTTTTATTTTACAGATTCAAACATTTGTTCATTTTTTCAAACATTTGATTCAAACATTTTTGATTCAAACATTTGTTCATTTTTATTTTACAGATTCAAACATTTGTTCATTTTTTAACATTTGATTCAAACATTTGTTCATTTTACTGATTCAAAAATTTGTTCAAACATTTTTACTGATTCAAACATTTGTTTATTTTACTGATTCAAACATTTGTTCATTTTACAGATTCAAACATTTGTTCATTTTACTGATTCAAACATTTGTTCATTTTACTGATTCAAACATTTGTTCATTTTACTGATTCAAACATTTGTTTATTTTACAGATTCAAACATTTGTTCATTTTACTGATTCAAACATTTGTTCATTTTACTGATTCAAACATTTGTTCATTTTACAGATTCAAACATTTGTTCATTTTCAAACATTTGTTCATGATTTTACAGATTCCAACATTTGTTCATTTTACAGATTCAAACATTTGTTCATTTTACAGATTCAAATATTTGTTCATTTTACAGATTCAAACATTTGTTTATTTTACAGATTCAAACATTTGTTCATTTTACTGATTCAAACATTTGTTCATTTTACTGATTCAAACATTTGTTCATTTTACTGATTCAAACATTTGTTCATTTTACAGATTCAAACATTTGTTCATTTTACAGATTCAAACATTTGTTCATTTTACAGATTCAAACATTTGTTCATTTTACTGATTCAAACATTTGTTCATTTTACTGATTCCAACATTCAAACATTTTTGATTCAAACATTTGTTCATTTTACAGATTCAAATATTTGTTCATTTTACTGATTCAAACATTTGTTCATTTTACAGATTCAAACATTTTTTCAACATTTGTTCATTTTACAGATTCAAACATTTGTTCATTTTGATTCAAACATTTTTTTCAAACATTTGTTCAGATTCAAACATTTGTTCATTTTCATTTGTTTATTTTACAGATTCAAACATTTGTTCATTTTACTGATTCAAACATTTGTTTATTTTTTATTTGTTCAGATTCAAAACATTTGATTCAAACATTTGTTCATTTTACAGATTCAAACATTTTTGATTCAAACATTTTTATTTTTACAAACATTTGTTCATTTTACTGATTCAAACATTTGTTCATTTTACAGATTCAAACATTTTTCATTTTACAGATTCAAACATTTGTTCATTTTTGATTCAAAATTTGTTCATTTTTGATTCAAACATTTGTTCATTTTACAGATTCAAACATTTGTTCATTTTACTGTTCATTTTACTGATTCAATTCAAACATTTGTTTATTTTACAGATTCAAACATTTGTTCATTTTACTGATTCAAATATTTGTTCATTTTACAGATTCAAACATTTGTTTATTTTACAGATTCAAACATTTGTTCATTTTACTGATTCAAACATTTGTTCATTCAAACAGATTCAAACATTTGTTTTTTACAGATTCAAACATTTGTTCATTTTACTGATTCAAACATTTGTTTCATTTTACAGATTCAAACATTTTGATTCAAACATTTGTTCATTTTACAGATTCAAACATTTGTTCATTTTACAGATTCAAACATTTGTTCATTTTACAGATTCAAACATTTGTTCATTTTACTGATTCAAACATTTGATTCAAACATTTTTCATTTTTTACATTTTACTGATTCAAACATTTGTTCATTTTATTCAAACATTTGTTCATTTTACAGATTCAAAATTTGTTCATTTTTGTTCAAACATTTACTGATTCAAACATTTGTTCATTTACTGATTCAAACATTTGTTCATTTTACTGATTCAAACATTTGTTTATTTTACTGATTCAAAAACATTTTACTGATTATTTTACAGATTCAAACATTTGTTCATTTTATTTGTTCATTTTGATTCAAACATTTGTTCATTTTACTGATTTTCATTTTACTGATTCAAACATTTGTTCATTTACAGATTCAAACATTTGATTTTTCAAACATTTGTTCATTTTACTGATTCAAACATTTGTTCATTTTACAGATTCAAACATTTGTTCATTTTACAGATTCAAACATTTGTTCATTTTACAGATTCAAAACATTTGATTCAAACATTTCATTTTACTGATTCAAATTTGTTCATTTTACAGATTCAAAACATTTACAGATTTTGTTTATTTTACAGATTCAAACATTTGTTCATTTCAAACATTTGTTTTGATTCAAATTTGTTCATTTTTTTATTTTACAGATTCAAACATTTGTTCATTTTTACAGATTCAAACAAACATTTCAACATTTGTTCATTTTACAGATTCAAACATTTGTTCATTTTGATTGATTCAAACATTTGTTCATTTTACAGATTCAAACATTTGTTTATTTTACAGATTCAAAACATTTTTGTTCAAACATTTGTTTACAGATTCAAACATTTGTTCATTTTACAGATTCAAAACATTTCAAACATTTGTTCATTTTTTACAGATTCAAACATTTGTTCATTTTACAGATTCAAAACATTTTTGATTTATTTTACAGATTCAAACATTTGTTCATTTTACAGATTCAAACATTTGTTCATTTTACAGATTCAAACATTTGTTTATTTTACAGATTCAAACATTTGTTCATTTTACAGATTCAAACATTTGTTTATTTTACAGATTCAAACATTTGTTCATTTTACAGATTCAAACATTTGTTTATTTTACAGATTCAAACATTTGTTTATTTTACAGATTCAAACATTTGTTCATTTTACAGATTCAAACATTTGTTCATTTTACAGATTCAAACATCTGTTCATTTTGCTGATTCAAACGTCTGACTAGATTTTTTTTCAACGTTTTCTTCATTTTCAAAATGATCTTTTAACAAATTCGACTTGTACAGTTTGGAGGAAATAACAATTTTATCAAAGTAATAATTGTTCATCACTGATTATTATGCATATAATTACTTTGAGATTTTTTTGGAATATTAATATACCCCCTAAAAGCTTTGGATCATTGATATAAAACGGGATAAATTAATTGAGTGGTAAGTTTGCCATCTCGGACTTTGTCCATGTAATAATGTGTGACGTCATTTGTTTACATTTGGATACGCAATGAGCAGATATGAATGTATGAGAGAAAATCACGGAGAATTGTGTTTAAAACAGTAAAATCGACCTTGCTAACCGAACGCTCCTCTGTGGCCCAATAGATAAAGTCACGTCAGGCTATATGACGGTTCGATTCCTGTCGGAGGACGCATATTTTCTATGAAAATTTCTCGGATATTCAGGCCGGTAAATGTTGTTGATGTGGACCCAAAGTTGGGACCACGGAAGGAAAACACGGAACATGGATTAGAGATAAGAAAGATATATTAAACAAAAAGGTTACAAAGATAGTGTAAGTGTAAGCGGAGCTTACTATGTGCTGGTGTCCAATATTGGTAGTCGTACGCGGCTGATACTACGGTATTAGAATACTCTCTCTCCTCCTGTTCTTCTTCTCTCTAGAGTGTTATGTCGCATACTTTATATTGTCCTGGAAGAGTCCATGTTGTAGGTAGGTTACGGTCTCACAATAGTTGTTAATACAGTTTATTATAAACAGAGCATTTAATTAAATATTTCTATCTATAAAAAGAACGTATAAACATAAAAAATATCATTAAATACATGCATACACACACACACACACACACACACACATATATATATATATATATATATTGGGATTGGAACCCAAAAGGATTGCATCCCCATCGTAATACAACAAATCATGGGTGGGCGGGGGTTTAACTATTATCATATTGAACCCTCACCCGACCGGATAATGCAGTCAAAAATTGGATTGGTGCCTAGTATCGAGACGACTCCTCTCCATTCCAGAAAATACAGCAAGTCATGGAATAGTTTCCAAGCATCGTGTTGCATCCTCCTTCCAGCTACGAAAATGCATTGAATGGCATTGAACTGCATACTTATACGACGAATAATCTGCTATTAAATGCATATAATCAAACCATTCCCACAACACTTGACAAAAACATATTGTCTTGCATATTAACCTACTGCCTGTGCGTTTATACACGATATTAATACGTATGTATGAGTGTGTGCACGCACGCGCGTATGTGTGTTTATGTGTGCGCGTATGTGTGTTTTTTGCGTGTCGCTGGAATTGAAGGGGGTGCGGTTATTCAAGCTGACAAAAAAACTGGACATTCTCGATCAGGTTTTTTGGCATATCTATCTATCTATCTATCTATCTATCTATCTATCTATCTATCAGAATCTACGAATATATATATATATATATATATATATATATATATATATATATATATATATATATATATAGAGAGAGAGAGAGAGAGATTGATAGTGAGATAGATAGATAGATAGAAGAGATAAAATCAAATTCAGATCAAATATGGATTGCAATCCGATCCATATTTGAATCAGTTTGGGTCAGTTCTCATTGGTCATGCATATAGATAATTCTATGTGCATGGAAGGTGGGGAAGATACTTGTTTGTCTAAATGGGCATCGAATTGTAATGTGTATTCGTAATTGTGTATGTGTGTCTGTCTAGTGGAAGTTCTGTGCGGCCAGTCAGCGCAGCGAGGTGTCACATGGTTCTAATAGCTGACCTCATTAAGCTTGTTTTCATTGTATTAGGTATAAGTGAGGTTATTTAAGAATGGATTGAAAGAAAGATGGCTGTGTAATCTACTGATTTGTCATGTGTTTTAATGTATATTCTCCTGAAATAATTACCTTATTTTTTTAGTTAAGGTGGCGTTAATGAAGCTTTAGTAAATATGAAACATGTCAGATTGATATAGGTTTTCTATTTTATATATATATATATATATATATATATATATATATATATATATATATATATATGTATATTACTCAATATAACAGAGAATGAATGTCTATCATGTCTGATTATGTTCGAATATTTGTTTAAGTTTCTGGTGAAAATTAAGACAGAAATTAAACATTGAACAAACACTTGTTAATAATGGATTTCCTAATTCCGTCATAGAAATGCAGTGGGTCATGTGGTAGGTGTCTGGTATTAAGGGTATTCACTGCACCTAATAATGCAAAGGGTCATGGAATAAGTTTCTAGTATTTCTGGTATATTTTCCATCTAATATGATTTAGCGAAATGTCTACTATTTGCGGATATTGACACAGAGGGTCATAAGAGGTGTCTTTTATTTGGGGGATCTTCTCCATTTAAAATAATGCAGAGCGCCATGGGATAGCTCTCTAGTACTTGTTGGATATTCTCCAGCTAACAAAATCAAGATAACCATGGGATAGAGGTCTAGTATTTAGGGGGAACCTCTCCTGCTAGGAAAATGCAGAGGGTCATATGATAGGTGTCTTTTATTTAGTGGATCTACTCCTGCTAATTCTGAATGTTATGGAATATATGTCTAGTATTTGGTGGATCTGCTTTAGCTAAGATTATTCTTTTTGCCATGGGATAAGTGTCTAGTATTTGGGAAATACACTCCAGCTAAGAAAATGCAGAGATAATCAGAAGATACATATCTATAATTTAGACTATCCTCTCCTGATAAGAAACTGTAGATTATCGTGGAATATGTCTTTTATTTGGGGGATATGCTTCATCGAAATATACAGCAGGTCTTCGAATACGTGTCTAATATTTGGGGGATCCTTTCCTGCTAAAAAATAGCAGAGGGACATGGGATAGATGTCATGGATTTGGTGGACACACTACGATTAAGAATATGCAGAGGATCATGGTATAGGTGTCTAGTATTTGGGGGATCCAATCCTGGTAAGAAAATGCAGCGTGTCATGTTATAGGTGTCTAACATTTCGGAGATCTTCACCCGCTCAAAAAAGATGAGGGTTATGGGATAAGTGTCTAGTATTTGGTGAATCCTTTCCAGCTAAGAATAGGCAAAGAGTCATGGTATAGTTGACAAATACTTAGGGGATCCACGCCTTGTAAAAAATGCAGATGGTCATGTGATACATGCCTAGTGTTTTAGGAATCTGCTTCAGCTAAGAAAAATGGATATGGTCTATGTGTCTAATGTAGGGTATCCTCTCTTACTATATAATGCTGATGGTCATAGGATAGGCGTTTAATATTTGTAGTACCTCCTCCCATTAAGACAATTCAGAGGGCCATTCGAATATGTGTCTAGTATATAGGGGATCATCCCCAGCTGCGATGATGCTGAGAATCATGGGATAGGTGTCTAGAATTTTGGGTATCCTCACGAGTTAAGAAAATTCGGAGTGTTATGCAATAGGTGTTTAGTTTTTCTGGGATTATCTCCAGCTAAGAAAATGCAGTGTCAGGGTATAGGTGTCTAGTATTTGGGAGATAATATCTAACTAATAAATGCAGAGGGTCTTGGAATAGGTGTCTAGTATTTGGGAGATAATCTCCAGCTAATAAATACAGAGGGTCTTGGAATAAGTATCTAGTATTAGGGAGATAATCTCCGTCTAATAAATGCAGAGGGTCTTGGAATAGGCGACTAGGATTTGGGAGATAATCTCCAGCTAGTAAATGCAGGGGTTCTTGAAATAGGTCTCTAGTATTGAGAAGATAATCTCCAGCTAATAAATGAAGAGGGTCTTGGAATAGGGAACTAAGATTTGGGAGATAATCTCCAGCTAATAAATGCAGAGAGTCTTGGAAAGGTGACTAGTATGAAGGTGATAATCTCCAGCTAATAAACACAGAGGGTCATGGAATAGGTGACTAGTATTTGGTAGATAATCTCCAGCTAATAAACACAGAGGGTCATGGAATAGGTGACTAGTATTTGGTAGATAATCTCCAGCTAATAAATGCAGAGGGTCTTAGAATAGGTGACTAGAATTTGGGGGATCAACTCCTGCTAAAGAAATGCCGAATGGCATATGATGTGTGTCTAGTATTTGGGGAAGCCGTTACATGTAAAAACATATCGATGGTCATGGGATACGTGTCTAACATTTGGGTGGTACTAGCCAGCAAAAAATATGACCAAGGGTCCTGGGAGAGGTGTCTGTTATTTGGGAATCCTCTCCAGATCAGAAAATGCACTAGGTCATGTGATAGGTGTCTAGTATTTGGAGGATCCAATCCAACTAAAAAAACACAGATGTTTATATGAAGATAGTCAAGAGATAGGGGTCTTGCATTTGTGGGATCCTTGTGAGTAAAACAATGCAGCGGGCCATTGGAAAGGTGACTAGTATTTGAGGGAACATCTTCAGGTTACGAAATGCAGTGTCTTGGGATAGGTATCTAGTATTTGTAGGATCCTCTCCAGCCAAATATACAGAGGGTCTTGTGATAGGACTCTACAATGTAGTGGACCCTATCCGACTAAGAATATGCAGAGGTTCCTGTTATAGGTATCTAGTATTTATGGGATCCTCACCAGCCAAGTAGACAGAGGGTCTTGTGATATGACTCAAGAATTTAGTGTACCCTATCCGACTAAGAATATGCAGAGGTTCTTGTTATAAGTATCTAGTATTTGTAGGATTCACTCCTGCTAAGAAAATACAGAATGTCAAGGTATAGTTGTTTAGTATTTGTAGGATCCTCTACTGCGAATAAAATGAATCTTAGAAAAAAATTCTGAATTGTAGATAAAATACCTGATTGATATTCATCGCCATATATAATCTACCTGGCTACATAAACGGTACCAATTATAAGACGTTGAAGATTAATCTTAGAAATGATGAAATCTCGAAAGAATATTTCTTGAAATTGGCCACAATTACTCACTTATCTTGGATCCGACTAATATATATGAATAATGAAGCTCGAAAAATGAAACAATGGATGAAATACAGGCAAAAGGACACTTGAATGAAAATGATGACTTTACATATCGTACGTTCTTCTATACAATCAATGACACATTGAGAAAAAATTTTAGAAAATTCAGGTCAAAAAGTGTAAGAAAAATGTCTGAATGAAATTGACCATAAAACGTCATAGAGTTAGGCACCTCTTAAAATAATATTTTTGAGGCATCCATAAAGAAAGGACGAATGTCGGTGCCTAGTCGTGGAGATGCAAAAGAAGTTTTTAAATAGATGAAAATATAAAAATAAGACGCCCGTTTGAAACTGACCACTATAGGTCATCTATTTGGATGATAATAACCCTAACTTGAATAAAGAATGAGAAACAATCACAGAAATGAAGAAATATTCAAGAAATGTACGAAATTTACCATTCTGTATAATCTATCTAACATCTAAGAACCGGATTTGTATTTTAATATCAAACAACGCCGACGCAGTTCAGTGGAAAACCGAAAGGAAATGACTTATTATATTTCAAAAGCTTGACTGTAGCTATTTAAGATTAGAAAATAATTTTGGCGTAAGTCGGCCAGCACTTTTCTTTTGTTGAAATTTTCAAGTATTTTCTTCTTCATTTTCAAGTCAGCATCTGGACTGTTCGCTTATTATTTTATTTGTCAAACCCAAGTCACTTTCGCAGTTCCCAGTTATTTTTCGTTTAACATTTAATTGCTTCTTTGGACCAATATCAACCAAAGAACAGAAATTCTTCTCTCTGTGTTGCGTATTAACAGACGACGAAATATGTAAAATAGAAATCTAAAGACACAGAGGAACATATTTGATTCTAAGAATTAATGAAAGTATCCAGATCTCTGAAGATTTCGTTAGAAAATAAAAAACGAAGAATAATGGACTGCTATGTCATATTCGATATTTGATCTAGTGGCCATATTTGTTAGAAAATATCCTCACAGATGAGGAACTGAACTGAAGCAACGGAGGCATAGATTAATTTAGACAGAACGTATGAGTAAGAAAAAAGACCTTTGTAATTAATGAACTCGAAGAAAGCTTAAACTTACAATCAGCAAGAAAGAGATAATATTTCAAGGATATTTAATGCGAAAAGAGGCTGTGGAGACGAAAGCTCAAAGAGGCTGTGGAGACGAAGGCTCAAAAGAGGCTGTGGAGAGACGAAAGACAGAAGGCTCAAAAGAGGCTGTGGAGAGACGAAAGCTCAAAAGAGGCTGTGGAGAGACGAAGGCTCAAAAGAGGCTGTGGAGAGACGAAGGCATGTTGAAGACAAAAGGAAAAGTGTGTGTGACATCGTTAAGACATGAATAGATGACAAAACAAGAACAAAAAGAATTGTAAAACGTTAAAAGTTACTTAGAGAAATATGCAGGAAGCCGTGGAGAATCATGATTGACTAAGCATCGTTTGGTTGCTAGTAAGGAACAAACACACTACTCATAAGGAATGATCAACTCAATTATCATGGAAACCAATCCCTAACAACGTAACCGCTTCAATGAATTCCATTGTACACTTTGCCTACGAGACAGATAAGATTCAATTTGATGAATTAGAGTGAAACTATTTGCACAATAGTTACTAAAAATTATCCACTTGACAAAAACACTTTCTATATTAGGATACATCCTGTTTGTCTATGCGAAATTGTGTGCATTTGTGGGTGTATGTGTGTATTGAGCGAGAGAGAGTTATTTAAAGTGATTTTGGTCAGACGATTGTGCAAGTGGAGAAAACAAATTTTGTACTTATACCAACAAACATTTTTTTTTCAAAAGCCGCACATTTTATATTCCGGCACTGATATTCAGACTGAAAATTTGTTCACATTCGACTGAAAGGTAAAGTTTCTTGCAATCAGGGCGTTAATTCAAA
Source organism: Acanthosepion pharaonis (assembly GCA_903632075.3). NCBI lineage: Eukaryota > Metazoa > Mollusca > Cephalopoda > Sepiida > Sepiidae > Acanthosepion > Acanthosepion pharaonis. The sequence continues at coordinate 17,905 of CAHIKZ030005419.1, forward strand.
CAGCTGACACAAAGTCCCCGATCGTAAACAGTCCGGTTGATAAAACTTCAGTTCCAAACAGCTGACATGAAGGCTTCGATCAGAAACTCTCTGGATGATAAAACCTAAAATACAAACAGCTGACACAAAGGCTTCGATCGGAAACTTTCTCTATAATAAATTCTAAAATCCAAACAGCTGACATAAAGACTTCGATCAGAGACTGTCTGGATGATAAAATTTTAGATTCATTTAACTATTCGCATCAGGATGAGTAAAAGATTGTTTTTACATATTGTAGGAGGTAAATGGTTTCTGGGGTCAATCGATTATTATTATATTATCATAATATGGTTATTATTATATATATAATATATACAAAATCTCCACGAAAATAAAATCAGGAACTTTACGCACAGAGCAATAAGGAATTCGGCCTGAAGATATTGTTCGTCAAAATTTCATATTATTAAATATATCCACGCTTTATCCTTGTTCATAGCGGTAA